>JAQIXC010000342.1:0-30849 GCA_034697605.1 Metabelba pulverosa | reverse complement strand
TGTTGGATTATCTTAAGCCGTTTCTGAGCTATTCCAGGATTCAAAGCGAACGAATCAGTTGAACGGCCTCTTATATACCGTATCTAAATATAAGTTTAATAAAATAAAATAATTATTTTCAAAATAAATTTAAAGCAATAAACCAAGTTAATTTAATGATTAAATATACAAATATTTTTCAATAGTTTATTAAATTTTAAACATTAATATTTATCAAATTAAGCAGTAAGTACATTATTTAATTTTACATCCAATTGTCTTATTTAACATTTATTTTGGTTACTTAAACAAAAAATTAAACAACATACTATACTGGGTTTAAAAAACATACATTAAGAATTTAGAAAATCATTTATGCATAGAGCCAGATTTGTAAATTAAACAACATAATTTTTTCAATTATTATAATTGTTAAATCCAAAAAAATCAAATACAAACAATTTTATAGCATCATTAAATTGAAAATATATTTATAAAGTATCAGTTGCTGTTTTAAATTATTTATTTACGGTAATAAACATATATAATTGTATTAATTTGTAAAATATAGCTTGATTAAAGTTACGTCGATATATACTCGGCCACTCGGATGGTAAACGGCGAGCCGGGTATGTGTATGTCGGCGATCTTGACGTTCAGCGTGTACATGCCAGGGGTGGTTGGCTTGTATCTAATTTTGAACGTGCTATTTTGGTTGTCGACGATACTCAGGTTCGAGTGCGAGCGCTCCGGACCCTTCATATTGACCTTAAGGCCGCCGATCACCGGCTGGACGTCACTGCAGTCGACGTCGAACTCGTTGTAAGCGTTCGCTCTACCCAGTTCGTTGGCTCTCCCACTCACTCGCACCTTGATCAATTTTTATACAAAATTATTAGTGAGAAATAAAATCATCGGCTCAAATCTAGATAAGTTAATTTATTTTATATTAAATAGATTGATAAATGTTTATATTTTATTTAGTTTGCAGTTTTGTATATTATTTAAGCAAAATATTGTAATGTACAATTTTATTTTTTTAAATTAGATTTGATTAATTATATTATTTGTTTTATTTGGTGTTGCTACGTTTAAATAAAAATAATTAAAAATAAAATTAGTTTTCATACTTAATTAGTATGTTAATCTGATTATATTATTTGATCAGTTAATGAATATTTATATATATTATATCTAGTTTATAATTTTTTAAAAATAATATAACATTGTACAGGTATACACAATTTCTTATATCGTTTAATATATTATTTGCTTAATTTAATGTAAAATCTGAGTTTAAATTATATGTGCTAGGTATAAATTATTATTTAAATAAAAATTCTATTATTATAAACCATGTAAAATCTATGCGAACTGTTGTTTTACCCATTTAGTTAACTATATATTTATTCGCTAAGTATACATTTATTATTTTAACAAGTTTACAGTTTGGTATATTGTTTAAATTAATTTTAGGAATTATATTTCAATTGTAATTCGAAAATTAATAACAAAGTTACATTTCGAATTTAATTAATTTGCTATAAATAATTTAGCAAAACCAAAATTATATAGTTGTTATTAATGAAATGCGCAAAGTGCTAAAATCGCTAAATAAAAGTGCCATGTAATTAAATCCTTGCGCAAACTGTCGCGAAGACAGTTGTAAATGCACACCTCGACAACAATTAATTCAGCTCATTTATTTAATTCACAATTCGCTATTGTATAATCGGCACCTTCTTATCTAATCTTAGTGATTTTTTCGTGTAACAAGCAAAAAATTATTTATATTTTTGCTATAATTTTTGAATGCAATCCAAAAACACTCGCTTTTCGTATTGCGACGTAACGACGAAAAACACACTGAACTCTATATCTGATTTCATTAAAGACGTTCTTTTATCATGATGATTGATCAAATAGTTTCGGTTTTGATGTTTGAAATGCGCCTTTTTATATTAATAGTCACCGCTTTTATACAGTGTGTTAATAGTTGCACAGTAGAAACACAGATATTACATAATAAGCGTGAGCTTATTGCGCTTAAATATGAGTGTTTAAATCGTAAACGTTTTGTAGCATTAATTAAACAAATCATTAATTTAAATAGAACAATTTTAATACTATGATGTAACAGCTAGATTGATATTTTGATTTAATAATAATTAAATTATATAAAATTTTTATTTAATTTAATAAGTATATTATTATGATTTTTATAAAATATAATTTATAATCATTTAATATTGTCAAGTTAAAATAATGAAACTAAATATATTATTTACATAAATATTTAAATAAAATAAGTACATTTTTATATAAATACATAAGGTTTGCATTAAAATATAATTATTATGAATATTTAATATAAAATCAAATACTTAATAAAAGCTATATTAATAAACAATTATTTCCCCAATTGATGATAAAATGGCGATGTAAAATGTAAATATTTTATTTAATTTTTAAAATAAATATATTAAAATTATAAGGAAATTTTATTTGGAATGTTGCTAAATAAACTGTAAATGTATTTATAATTTCAAAAATAATAATTCGTAAAATTATTTATTACATTAATTGGCATAATGAAAGAGAGAGCAATTTAATTATTTATTTGTCAATTAAGTAAAACTTTTCTATTTTATATTTAAAAAAATATTTTAAATAATAAAGTAATGTACGTAGATGCATTAAATAAATAATAAATAATATTCATACTAATTATTAATTTTATATAATCAATCTTATTACGTTAAATAAAAACAAATAATAGTTATTTAAAAAATTAAGTTTTTAGAAATTTATTTTGTTCTAGAATTGATTTAATTTATAAATATATTAGTATGAGTAATTTACTTAACTGTAAAGTTTGAACTAGATTAATTTTTAGCATTATTCTACTAAACAAACAAATAACTTAAAAAATAATATTATTAAGCAAAAAATAATCGTATAATTAAATTAACAAGTTTAAATTACTTACAGTTGAAACAAGTTTATGCGCGTCAACCGGATCGCCGGTAATCGGAACCGTAAACGGACTGCCGGCCAGTTGTCGGCCGCGGTATCTGACGGTCACCTTATAATCGCCGGCGACTAACGGCACGTAAAACGCCTCACAATTGCCGTCGGCGTTGACGCTATCGAAGTCGGCGATCACGTCCGGCTTCGTGCCGGCGCCCGACACCGCGTACGTGAGCCCGTCGTCGAGCTGTGCCGGCGTCGCACCCGATATATAAATCGCGCACTTCTGGCCCGTCTGCCCGGCCGACAGGCCCGGCCCAAACGCTTTCAGTTGATTGACGTTCACTTCAGACATAATTTAAACAAATTTTTTTTCTCGAAATATGTTTTTCAATATTTTTTTTACACTCTTCAAGCGTTCGGATTACAGCTTTTCATACAAATCAAACTGAAGTTTTTTACTTAGTTTAAACAGTCTATTTTTTTAAACTGTACAAAATGCGTGTATTTTCGACTATTTTTACTATGCAGAAAATTTTTTTGGCTTGAAGTTAAAATATATATTATTACAGAAAGGTGACAAACAAGCCTGTATAAATCTGTCAAGCCGTCGATTTCTTTACGATGCACGAATTTTGACGAGGCGAAGGTGTGAAAAAATCACCGTGTGTATTTTTGGAAACGCGGTGCGCGCGTTATGTTTGCTAGTTTTGTCGAATAATTTGAACGCTGCACAAATTGTGAAAGAATACAAATTGTTTTCGCAAATTTTACACACACGCATTTAGCGCAAAATATGTCTCAAATAATTTATTGTTAGTTGCTGCAACAGTCTACTTTGTTGCGACTACGGAATTTGCGCTGAAAAATCAACATTTTTCACGTAAACAAAAATAAACATGCTACGAAACGCACAATCGTGGTATTAACGCCGGAATTACACAGAATAATTTTGCAGTTTGATCATCGCTTTTTCACCGAACTGTATGAGTGAGCCGTTTGTTGCCGACTAGAATGCAACGAAATATTTGCACAGTATATTTGATAAAGTGCACCGAAGCTTTTTGTCTCTCTTTATACTGTATAAAGTATGTATGTAATTGGCGAACGTCGGGCGCAATTGGAATAAACAATATTCTTGAAGTACTAGAAATTTTTCGGCACTTTTCATACCGAATGAATTTCGAAAAGTCTCATATGAAAATGCACTTTCTTTTTAGTATGGTGAAAAATGGGTTTACGAAAATAAGTTTTGCGAAAAATGCTCTATATAGTTTTGTCCCAACAGTCAATGTATCAAAATAGGCAACGATTCAAGATTTTCTGTTTTTCTAATTCATGTTTCTCGTACTCTCTCTCTCTCTCTCTCTCTCTCTCTCTCTCTCCTCTCTCTCTCTCTCTCTCTCTCTCTCTCTCTCTCTCTCTCTCTCCTGCGCTATTAGCGTAGAGATGTGCAAGCTCACTTGATAATATTTTTTAAATTAATATGTATAAATTAATTAGGTATACAATATTAAACTTTGGTTATTTTTAATAATACATAAAATTATTATGTTAATTATATAACATGATAAATTGGTATAAATTAAATCGCATTCATGTAATTGTGCATATACAGTAGTAGCTGTTTGGCTGCTAATTCAATTTGTTCAGTGCATTTTTCCGCACAACAAAAACAAAAATCTGTCTAAAAATGCCATGCCACACCCGCTCGCAATCAATAATAATTAGTTATGCAAATAAATAATTTCTGAGTTGTTTAAAAACGGTTGTGCCATACATTCTACAAATTTAAACATTTTACATTGTTTATCTTAAAATTGATATTTTCCAATAATAATGGATTGAACATTTCAAGTTTGATAAGTTGAACATTCTTGTTATCTTGTGCTGCGCGCAAAAAAAATGCATGCTTAATTTAAACGGCATTTCATGTAAATTGTTTATAAAATTTTTCTCAATGCTAGTTTAATAAAGAATCTAATTAAAAATCTAATTAATGATTTAATTAAAGTTTTTATATAGTATAAAAATATTTCATTTTAATTATTTAAGAATTTTGGTAAAATATACAGCTTAAAGTATAAACTTGCTCATATTATGCGACTAATAGTAGGCTAAATAGTAAAATACATTTTTCGCGTTAAAAAGTACAGTACAAAAAATATTCGCGAAAATATATTAATGTATTTTTTTGTGCAAAATTAAAAGAATTTTTATTACATTTCACAAATAAATAAAAAACTATTGGCACGACTGCCGACGTGAACTCTCGGGTGCTCAGTGTCGAGAAAAAGATATGCTAGTATTTTGTGGTTTTTCTTTACAAAAATATCATTCTAAAAACGAGTGTACTGTAGCTTTTTTTCGCTTTTTTATCATTCAATATTTTTCGCGACAGCGACTCAAAAAGTGATACTTCATTCTCAAAAGTTCGCGTTCTGTCAAAAATCTAGCTTAGTGGAAATAGCACTAATCATGCTTTTTTTTGTTTAAAAATAGACATTCCTTGTTAATTATATAGTGGCTAAAAATTAAACTTGCTACTATTATTTTATGTCAAATTGTTTGAGTTTAAATGTTTTTAAATTAATTAGATTTTTATTTGTTTAATTGCTAATTAACTGTTTTGCAATAATTAAGACTAAAAATTAATTACATGCTAATAATTCTATATAATGTTCATCAATAATATACTATAATTTATAAAATTATAAAACAAACAATTTTAATTTATATTTATTTAAAAAATAAAAAGAATTAATTATGAAGATATAAATAAAATTATTTATAAAAATTAAACATAATGTTTAGAGTTATTAACTGTTTAAAACTACTTAAAAATTAATTAGTATTTGTGTAAGATAAATATTTCACATTGCTAAAACATTTTTAAAAACTTAAATAAATGGTTATTCAATAAATGCACTGTTTATAATTAAATCAACAGAAATGTATTAAAGTATTTTGCAACAAAATTAAAAATTTGCCGAGTAAGCGCGAATTTATCAAAATTTTTACTTATTTCAAAAGCTACATATGAATTATTTTATAATATTTTTGATATTTAAAAAATATATTTATGTATTTTTAAATTTAATATTTTTTTGTAACACTAGAACGTCTAAAATATTACTGTATTATTTTTTCTGTGCAAAATTTTGTTAATCAGCCAAAATTATTTGAATTATTGCTGTTTAAAAATAACGCAAATATCTGTTTAATTTGTATTTATTTTACTTTTATCATAAAACGAAAATTATTTTTGAAAGCTTTTTACTAAAAACTTTCTAAATATTTTAGTTATAATTTCTACACGTGTTAAATAATTACATTAGATATAGTCATTATAAATTGCACATTAAATAGTTCTAAAAGTAAATGATGAATATTATTTAAAATTACTCGTATAATGAATAATGATAGATTGATAGGTAATTTTAATAGTGTTTATTAATTGTATAATGATTAGATAAGTTATAATGTACCAATTAATTACAAATTATACTTATTTAAATATTTAACTAATTATTGTTTTTAATTAACATTATATTTCATAAATATATATTTTAATAAATATATATTTGCAACTCATTTAATAATTTGTTTATATTTAGCCAAAATTGAGAACATTTATAAATTGTTTATTTAAAATAATATCCTTGTAAATTTGTATTTTGTAACAATAAATCCATGGTGCTCTAATATCCCAAATTAAATCATTTATATTTATTTGATTAAATCTAAATAAAATTATACAATTGTTAACAGTTTTTAATTATTCATACTTTAAAATAAAATTTTATATTAATTTATATTGTATATTTTATTTTTTACAGTTATTTAAAACAAATTAATATTTTATAAACAATATAATCTACGTGAATTTTTAGTTTAACTAGTAATTTTTATATAATTTATTACATAATTACAATCAACATGTCTAAATAATTATAATTGGGAATAGTTTTGCTATTGACATCTCATAATGTTAAATAAATAAATAAATATATATATTTATAGTTATTTAATTTTTTAATATAACAATTACTTTAAATATAAATTAGATTTTATTTTAATAAATTTTTTTTAAATGTTTTGTTTAAAATTTTAAAATTGTGTTTATAAACATCTATAAATTCTTATAATGTATAATTTTTATTTATAATTATATATTTATCTTAATATATTTTAAACAATTTATATATTTGCAAAAAAAATGCATGCTTAATTAAAACGGCATTTCATGTAAATTGTTTATAAAAATTTTTTCAATGCTAGTTTAATAAAGAATCTAATTAAGAATCTAATTAATGATTTAATTAAAGTTTTTATATAGTATAAAAATATTTCATTTTAATTATTTAAGAATTTTGGTAAAATATACAGCTTAAAGTATAAACTTGCGCATATTTTGCGACTAATAGTAGGCTAAATAGTAATTATAATTGGGAATAGTTTTGCTATTGACATCTCATAATGTTAAATAAATAAATAAATATATATATTTATAGTTATTTAATTTTTTAATATAACAATTACTTTAAATATAAATTAGATTTTATTTTAATAAATTTTTTTTAAATGTTTTGTTTAAAATTTTAAAATTGTGTTTATAAACATCTATAAATTCTTATAATGTATAATTTTTATTTATAATTATATATTTATCTTAATATATTTTAAACAATTTATATATTGTTGCTAATTATTCAATAAAACATGTTTTTAAAATGTGCATAATATAATTTCAGCAATAAAACATAAAAGATAAGATAATTTATTTATTTATATAATATTTAAAATATAGTAAAACACAATGTTCTAAAAATTGTCATGAAATGTAAACTAGGTGTGCATAAATGGAATAACATGTTTGACTTTTACATGCAATCCTAAAATTGTTATTTTTTGTAAATATCCCAGAGTTCGTTATTAAGAATTTTTAATTTTTCTTTGTTAAATTAAGAATTTTTTTACAAATGCAGTTCAATTGTTTAACTCGTTACCTCAATATATAAGAGATGAAAATAATTATAAGATTTTTGTAAATATGTTGAATCAATACCTGTAAAGCATTTGTTTTTAAGACTTGTTCTTAAATGAATAAACATTATTATTATTATTATTATTATTATTATGTATTTTGTTTGTTTTTATAACAATACTATTTTATAAAATGTATTAACATTTTAATTGTTAATTAAATTTTAATAATCCTATTTTATTTAATTATAAATTGAATTATAACTTGAATAAATCAAATAATTATTCTATTTTTTTTAATTGTTAAATTATATTAATAAAATAAGTTGATTAATAAATTAATAACATATTAACTATAAAATTATAAAAACATACAGTAGAATTATAGTTATATTTATATTATATTAGTACATATTAAAGCTAATAAAGTAGCTGGTTAAACTAATTATTTATTTGAATTATATACTATTAATTAATTTATTTTATTTGAGATAAATAAAATTATTAAATTGTTAATTAATATATATACTGTTGCGTTTTATTAATTCTACCAGCTAAAATCTTAAAAGAATTTAGCGCATTTATATTTAAAACACAGTTAGGATTGTTATATATTTAATCAAAAAATCTATAAATTTTAAACTTAACTATAAATTAATATGTTAATGTAATTTTTAATTAATATATTTTATATTAACTATATTTAAAATGCTTATTTAAGATTTGTTTAATTCATTACATAATTTATAAAAACAAATAACTGTATAATATATTATTTTATTGAACTAACAAATATCAACTTATAATATTACATAATTAAAATATGACTTAGTAGTATTTTATTATTTTTAATTTCAAAATTAAATATTACACTAGAACAGTTAACATTAATAAACTAATATTTAAACAAAACAAAAAATAGTAATGCACAATTAGCAAAAACTGAACAAAACAAAATTTACGTGAAAAATTTAAATAATAAACATACATTAAATTATCATAACAGTAAGTTATATGACAAAAATTATTATTTAAAAAATAATTGAAGAAGCTTGCTAAATTAACAGTGTAATTATAAATTATATAGTATAAAAATTAATCCTGCAAATGATTTATGCTTGCTTTAAACTTTTATTGTTTGTTATAATTTAAAGTGATAACAAATAACACAATTATTAACAAGCGCAAAAAAAATTCAGCTAGATCAATCTTTGTACGCAATAATTATAATTACTCGAACATAATAGAATAATTAAATTAAAATCATTTGTTCAAAAAAATTAATCATGCTAGTTCGATTATGAGATAGTGATCGGGTAGGGACTGCCGGGCAGATGCAGGTCTTGGAACTTGAGATGCAGGCGATAGTCGCCGGCAGATGTCGGCGTAAACTCGACGGTAATCGTCATATCCTTGTTGTTGACGAAGTTGACCTCCGGCTTCGAGGGGCCCTCCATCGCGAAGTTGATGCCGCCGGTGATGCCGGCCTCCTTGCAGTCGATGACGACCGTGTTCTTCTTGTTGGCCTGGCCGGCGGTCAGGTTCGGCCCGGACACCTTGACCTTGTCGACGTAGCGCTGGTGCGTCTTGTTGTCGCCGGTGATGCGGCAGTTGAATGGACTGCCGATTATGTCTTTGTTGTCGTACTTGACGTGAATCTTGTATTCGCCGCCGACCCGGGGGTTGTACGCCACGTCCACCGACCCGTCCTTGTTGTTGTGGAAGTTGATCTCCGGCTTCGATGGACCTGGGTGATTTTGTACAAATTAATAAATACTTATATGTAATTTACGTTAGAGTTATTAATAAATAATGTTTGTAACATGCTCTGAAATAATATGTAATTTATTTCTATTATAAATGTAAAATTATATTTTAATGTTTATAATTAAATAAATTTACATATTAGCTGATTAGCACAGTTGATTGAATAAATCAATTCAAATTAAAAATTTTATTTGAAAATAATTTAATCATGTTTTAAATGCAAATAACAGTTTTAGATAATTTATATTTTAATAAATAATAACGTTTTATGTTTCTGTATAGATTATAATATAATCTTTTTAATAATAATAAAGTAATGATTATGTAATTAATTGTTTTATACATATCTAATATTGTCTATTTAACTTGTTTATATAAACTAAAGTATTAATTAGTAACACATAGTTTGTAGTTTTATAAAATAATTTATTACTTGTTTACGTTAAAATAAAATTGCTGTAAAATTTAGAATTTTTTTGTTTTGTTTATTTAAACTTGTTAATATCTATTTTTAATTTATTTCAAAATATTCGTCCTTATAAATAATTAGCTCAAATAATACCAGTTATTTATAACTTTTACTTAATAAACATGATAACTTAATTTAAAATGTTTATGCTACAAAGGTTGATAGTAATATATGTTATTGAAAAATAGCTTAATGATATTTAGTTTCATAATCTATTTTTAAGTGGTTTTAAACAGTTTATAAGTTATAACAAAAAATTGCAATGTTTAGTGTCATGTTATTTTTATAATTAAATCGTATTTGAGATTAAAAAAATTGTAATAATCATGAATCATGATTTTTTTAAACTCAATTATATTATATAAATAATTTTCAGAATTTTCAGTTATATAGACATAAAAATAATTTATATTATTACGTTTAATATAAAAATTATATGTTAATTACAAAAAAAGAAGATTACTTATTAACTGAATTTTAAATAGTTTATCAAAAATAATGTTACATTAAATTATAATTGTTTTGTTTGCTACTATAACTATAAACTATACATGGTATAGATATATTAATATTAAATATATTATGTAAAATAATTAGTTATATAAATTTACTTATATTAAATAATAATGCTTCAGTTGTGTTTGCAAAGCTTATTTATAAACAGACTAACTACATACACTACTGTACACTAATTGATTAATTTGTCAATAGTTATTTTTAGTGATACTTTAATAAATTTTTAGACATATTATGCAATTTTATTATTTTTATAAATGTAAATAAAAATATTTAGCCCGAAGATACTCTAGACCAAATAATGTTATTAATTATATTTGATAATAGTTTCAACAATTTCAAACCAAATATTACAGTTTATAAATAAACATGTTACCTTCAAACGCGACCGTAAGTCCGGTGATATTCTTGCCGCTGGTAAATACGGTAAATTTGTTCGGGATACCAGCGATACCGTTGATTAGGCCACCACCATGCGCTTTTAGGCTCATTTTCAATTGATAAGTAATATAAAAATTAACAGTGTATAATATAGTAGTATATAAAATAATTAGCTTTGCTGTAAAAATGGCAGAGATAATTTGAGAATGCTAACGCGATCGAATAAATGAATGCGAAGAACAATTGCGCCTTGGCAGAATACTTAATGACAGTCTGTTCTCGAGCGAATAATACCAGCATGAACAAATACAGCACCGACGCTGTAACCAATTGGCTAAAAATTGTTTCACAGTCATTGAAAAATAAGAAGCATGGCTAAAAATAGTTTTATGCGAAAAAGCGGCAGTAAAAAATATGTTTTTTTTCTATGCAATTTTATCGATATTTTTAAACATCTTATTTATGTTTTTTGTTTGTTTTTTATGTATAGAATATTTTTTTTACGGTATAAACCGTTTAGAATAAGTGAGCGCTTGTTATGCGGAATATTCCGTAATGAGTGTAATGCGAACTACGCGTACCGTCACTGCCATGTATGGCCTATTCGCGCCGTTAGCTTCGCACCCGTAGTCTTTCGCAGCGCGAGTGGGCGTCTGGTTGTCGCAGAATGTACTGTTAGTTTTTCGAGACAAATATACTGTGTATTTTAAATTTGGAACAGATCTACTGTAACAGCGAAGTAAAAGTAAATTTTTCGACTGAAAATTTTGCAAAGTTTATTAACTGTGCAGAAATTTTTTCTAATGTTTCTAACGTGCTTATTTTTAGCACGCGCTCGGCGAGTGAACGCATGTGTCGTCTGACAGAATCAAATCTGATTTTTTATACTGTATAAAAGAATTTGATGTGATTTGCGTAATATCTGTTGCATATAATCTAACTTAACTGCAATGCGAAAACCGCTTATATAATGACAAACTTGACATTAGATTTTGCACAATGTGTATATTGTACTACCATTCTGGTTTTATAATTAACTTTTTGTTATTTTTACGTGAATAGAGCTCATTTAAACATGTTGAAACTCTTATTTTTTTTTAATCTGTGTTAATGATTTTGCACTTTTTAATAGAATTTTAATTATTTTATTTTTGTTAATTAATTAATTTTATATTTAGCTGTATAGTAATGTTATTGTTGCATTGCAATAAATCAAATTGTTCATATTAGAATAAACTTTCTAGCAAATACAGTATTATAATGAATATTTTTGTACGGTGTAATGTAAATAATTTATTCATTTTTAGATACTACTATTATTTAATTATTTTTTTATTTGTAAAAGCTAAATTCAACATGAAATAACTTCAATTGACATAGTTAAGATTATGATTATATCTTATTACATTTTATGTTTTATAAATTAAATTAACATTAAAAATTTATGCTATTTAATATAAATTTGTATTGATTATAGACAACATAATTGCATTTAATATATAAAGATAATTGTTTTATTTATACCAAATATTTTTCAAATAGTTTATTTATTTTTATAACCATCAGTATTTTAATCAAGTTTATTTTATTAACAAGATTTACTGTATAAATTATTTTACAAAAAAATCAAAAACTGTAAATATTTAAATTAATTACAAGTTTATTATTGTGGATATTTCTTTTATATGAAAATAAAATTATATATATATTTTTTGATAATGCTATATTTATATTCTTTCAAAATAAAATACATATTGAATTTATTTTTAAAAATTAATATTATTAAAAATATAAATAATCCAATATAAATTGATAATTTATAAATAAAACAAACATCTTAATTCAAGACCGCAATTCAAGTACAGAACCGCGAGCTAAGAAAGAAAGTTTCTGTGTAACAAATTGAAGGATATTAAAGTTCACTAGCATGAAAAATAAATTACACTGTTAATGTTTTTTGCACAAATTTAAATATAAAGTATATTATATTATTTTTGAAAATTGTATGTATGCTGTATAATAAATATATTGTAATTAACATTTTATAGAAAATATAAAAAGGAGAATGCGACTTTATCAATGCCAATTTTCAATGCTTTAATCCTGTTTAAAATTACAATAATTTTATTCTAAATGATTGAGAAACTAATTATTACTATTTGCAAAATGCCAATCAATTTTTCTCGCTCAACTCTCCTTGATTTTAAACTGGTAACATTAATCAATTCCTGCAAAATACTGACAGGTTTAATCAAAGCGGCATGTAAGAAATTAGCATATTAAAACACTAATTTAACCGATTTTATGTTTGAATAAAATATCAAGGTTGTTACGTCTAATTCAAAAAATATTTTACTTTAAAAAAACTTTTAAGATGTATAATCGGTTGACAACTAAATACAATTTACATGACTTGATGTGTTTTCGCAAAAAGTACTTGCTGAATTAATTCATGAATTTTTCCATATGATGTGCTGTCATATAAATTATGAAATACACGTTAAATTGCACATGTGATATATGACGCTACAACATGCTTCTTTGTAACTTATGTTGATGGCAACAAGATAAAATTCATAATTTAAAAGAGTGTATACATAAATAATTTAGTTAATGGAAATTTTTAGAATGTTAAATTTTATAAATTCATTATGTTCAAATAATTATGCATTTTATATACGTTTTATTTAAACTAAACATAATTTTATATAGTCAAAATTAAAAAATAAAAATATTAGTTTTAATTTATTATTTTATAATCCAGTTATAATTGCCGCACTAATTAAACCTACTTTAAGCATGACAAAATCAACAGAACGTTTTACATGCATTGACCTTCAATCGGACGAAAAAGGTTGAAATCAATTACAAAATAAGAGAAATCGCTTTTTCTCTAACATACTATGCTTTGACAACACCCCGCTTCCAAAATAAACATTCTACAATTTTGCCGCCTGCAAGTTAGCAAACCTATTTTTCCAATGACCGCTAGAGTCAAGTATTACATGCGTTATTTTAAGCTTGCTTTAAAGGACAATTTTTGTTTATAATTAAACAAACTTAAACAAAAATTGTTTTATAGCGTGCGCAAATTGTGTACAAGATCATTTGACAATGATTATTTGTATAGAATTCCAATTTTTATATTCAAATATACAGTATAAAAATTCTTAGTTTTATTTCGATGCGTTCAATAAAAACATGTAATTGATTAATTATACATTTATTAATTTTTCAAGAATTAAGCAATAATATTTTTTCGAAATATGATTGAAACGCTCGAGCGTAAAAAAAGGTACGTCGTACACTTACATTAAACTTGATAATTGTAATTATAACCAGAAATATCTAACTTTAATTAACACATTTTTTTATAGAAATAGTGTCTTGTTGCAGCAATTAATTGCAAGTTTTTAATTTGTTTGTAAATGATTTTAGCAATTAATTTTTCTAAATAAAAAATTTCTCAAGTTACACATAATTTTTAGAAGTAAAAGTTGTTTGGTAAGAATGTTACAGTCTATTAAATGCAATAATTATTATTAAAAATATATTTCATCAATTTATAAAATAATAAAACATATTGATTTAGTACAATGCAACAATGTTATTTATAATTGTGTAAAATATAACAGTGTAAGACTTTATATGTAACTCTTAGTAACATAATAAAATAAATATATTTATAACATTTTGTATTTTAAAAAACTATATATGTATAATTTGATTTGACCGTAATAACTAGATTAGACTGTAGAATTTGCTATAAGGGGAGAGGCTGACCGTCTTGTGCACTGTCACATTGGTGTACGTGTATTTTCTAGCGAAAAAACGATCTGTGTAATATTTTTACAAAAATATACATATAAAAATATATAATACCTGGGATTACGTGACCGGAGACTGGAATTAATTTATTTTCACTCACAGAGAGCGTACGCGCAGTCAGTTTGCGAGCGCTGTGTATGTGATCTTGAATCTTGTTAAATCTTGTTTAGAAAGTAAAATTAGTTTTTTCTTGCGCAGCATTAAAAAAAACGTTGCAGTATTAATTTATTTTTTATTCGGTGCGCTTTGCGGATTTGTATATAAATACGCGTCTCGCTCAAATAAACTTGCAGTGTAATTTTTGCGACAAGTGTAGTTTTGCTCGTTTTTATTCTTAAATTTTAGCTCGTTGCAAAAATATCTTATTTGCAAAAATGAGATTTCTACATTCCACGATTTTATTAATATGTTTATACAGTAAGTTTATTTAATTGCTTTTTGTTTATAATAATTTATTTGTTATTTGCGTTATAATTTAATTAATAATTAATAATTTTATTTAATAAAATAATTTTTTAAGCATAATTTTATATAATAATAATGTTTATATAGTTGATAAGTACAATAACTTATTATTTCATTACTATAATAATTATATAGAACTTATTCTGTTCCCAATTGCAATAAAATAGTATCTTATATATCTTAGTTAATTAAAAATGTATATTAGTACAGTTTACTTTATAAGAATAAATATACGATTCTAATTCTAGTGACCAATTTAAATATATTAATAAAATTCCAATAAACTTAATATGACTCAAATAACAAATTACTGTTTCAATAATTTAATTATTGTATTTGTTTTAAAAGTATACATGGTAAACGCGGCAAAGCCGAAGAACAAAGGAGCGGTGGTAAAGTGCAACAACGAGACGCGCAAAAAGGCGGACAACTGCGCCGACAAGTTGTGGTTCGTCGGCAAGAATTCGCGCAAATATCCGGAAACCGATGCGGAAATGAAGAAACACTGCAAACAAACGCTGAATTTGATCCGATGCGCGAAAGACTACACCGATAGTTGCGCGAAGGGTGTGTCGAAGCAGCTTGCTAATGTAATGCTGTATACGTCAAAAATGAACCAGAAGAGTTATTGCTCGAAGGCTAGTAAGAAGGAAGAGGTGCTCTCGTTCGCCTCGTGCGGGAATGCCGTTCGCGATGAGTCGAGCACCTGTATGGAGAACTTCATGATTAATCTTGGTAAAGCTGGTGCAGCCGATTCGAAGACCAAAGTGCCGCATGCATGCTGGTAAGATAATTTTACATAGTAATAATGTTATTTAATAGAATTTATATAATATATAATATTGATTTTATAAAATTATATATAATTTATTTAAATAGTTATAGCATGCAGTGTTTTACAGTTAATAATTGCGAGAGTGATTGCACGCTTGTATTTTTAAAATTAGCAATCGTGTTTTGGTTTAATATCGCGTACATATATCATATAAAACGCGATTGATAATTTTAAAAAGATGTTGATATTATTGTTTCATAGATTAGTTTTAAATTTATTTCAAAAATTTATATAACATATTAAATATAGTGTCCAAACGACAAGAATCCAATATTCTAACTTATACTTTTTGGAAATCCATAAAATTTTTATTTATTTTATGATTACAGTTTAATGAAATAATTTATGCATTATTTGTTTTTGTACCAAGCGCATTTCACGAAATGAAGTCATGTATAATCAAAGCGGCGCGCGATAAGGGCGCCGACACGTGTCCGGACAATGCGCTCCACGACTACGAGAAGTACATCAACGCTATGGCCGGCAATACGTTGAACCTCATGTGCACCGACTATGAGGAGGACTCCGACAAGTGCTCGAAACTGCCGGCGCTTCCATCCGGTGCGAAGTTCTCGAAACCGCCGACAATTATGATTGGATTCGGCAATCTATTACTTAATCTATAAATATTCTTTTATTTCTACATTGTTTACTCACATAATATTAATGAAGTATTTTGTATTATATATTTTAGTATCATTCGCATTTTGCAATTATCATTTTTACAATTATTTTATAAAATATTTATTCCAAACATAACATAATAATCAATAATATTTTTATATTAATCAATTATGTTTTTATTTTTATAATGAAATACAATAAACCAGTAAACACCAAAAGTATTTTACTACATAATTTGTATTTTTTAATTTTAAATTATATTAAATATATAGTTTAAGATTATATTAAATATATAATTTAAGATTATATTAAATATATAATTTATAATTATATTAAATATATAATTTAAAATTATATTAAATATATAGTTTAAAATAAAATAAAACATAATTTGTAACTAGATGATGGTTGTAGCAAGATTATCTAGCTTATACTTTTGTTATCATTTAAACTTAATGTTTAACATTTGCATTTGAATGTTAACAAATAATAGAATATAATAATAATTATTATTAAATTTAAAATTAATATAATATGCTTAATTTTATAAATAATAAAATCTTTTAAAAACTTAAAGTTTATAAACAAATTAATTTCATTACAAATTTACTAGTTTATCGCTAAAAATAACCAAATAGAATATAATTAAAATTCACTTATCTTAGTGTATCAAGTTAATTATTGATATTCATTTTAATAATAAATTTTATTTATCTAATAACTTAACTTTCTATATTTTCTTAAAAGGTTTTTATTAGATAGTATATTTCAATCAATATAAATTAGTAAATGTATAAATAAGTAATTACAATTTATACAATAATAATAAATGATATTATTTTGTAAAATTTATAAACACTAATAAAGTAATAAAGATTGTAATACTGAATTAGTTCATTTAGAATTATACAATTTTCGTACTGTATATAATTAAAAATGTAGTATTTATAACTTGATTATTTTGGCCGGTTGTTTAGCTCCATTAGTTATATTATAAAATTACATATGTAATATTGTAAAATTTAATGAAATATTTTACAGTTTAAACAGTTACATTATTGTTTGGAATAGAGCTGTGCAAAAAGACCTCAGGTCTTAGGACCCGGACCCGAACCTGAGGTCTTTAGAGGTCCGGGTCCTGGTCCTCAGTTTTAGTAGAGGTCCGGGTTTTCAATATGGAAGTCCGGGTCCGGTCCGGGTCTTCAATATGAAAATCCGGCTCCGGTCCGGGTCTTTGGGTCTTGGGACCTCGGACCTGATTAGGACCTGACGAACCTATTAATAGCTATAAAATTACACAAATTTAGTATTTTTTTAAATGTTGTATATATTAACAGAAAGCATTAGTTTACACAAGCTAATTCATATTGTCATTATTAGTGTTATTTCAAACTTCATTCAAAAAAATATCCTTGAAAATCTCAAAAAATATTATGCAAAATGTCCGAGGTCCGGGATCGAGTCTTTATATAGAGATCCGGGTCCCGGTCCTCAAAAATCTCACATGTCCGGGTCCGGGTCCTCAATGAAGAGATTCAGGTCCGGTCTGGGTCTTTGGTTACCTGCTCAGCTTTAGTTTGGAAAATACTGTTTATAGTTTAAACTAACTTTTTTATTTGTTATATTATTTAATTGAAAACGATTTCAAATAAACTACAAGTAATGAAATAATGAAAGTTTTATATAGTTCTATAAACAATACTAATTTATATAACAAATTTCTATAATTATGTTCGAATTAATTATATTCGACTAATCCATATTCGACTTAATCATATTTAACTAATTTATATTCGACTTAACCATGTTCGACTTAAACATATTTGATATAACCAACATAAACATAAATATTTTATAAAAATTTGTAAAAATTTTCCGAGAGAAGTGACTTTTGAAAATCGTGTCGAAGCTTACGAATTGCATCCGATTCGCATCTTTAATAATAAGTTAATAATATTATGCTAAATAGTTAAATACAATATTTATAATACTATATAGTAAAATACTTATAAACATAATAACTAAAAATAAATTTTGTAAATATAAATAATATTATTTTATTTCAATAATTATATTTAAATTAGATTTTATCTTATTAATAAAAATATATTGTAAATAATTTAGTAATTTTATAAAAATATATATAACTACAATTTAATTGATAATAATATTGTTCTCATTTTTCCACCCCAAAATACATATCATATAAAATTCCTAATAAATTTAATAAAACAAAAGTATAATATTACAGTTTATTGAAATAAAATTAGTAGACATCTTCAAGTATACATGGTAAACGCGGAAAAGCCGAAGAACAAATAAGCGCTGGTAAAGTGCAACAACGATACGCGCAAAAAAGCCGACAATTGCGCCGACAAGTAGTGGTTCGTCGGCAAGAATTCGCGCAAATATCCGGAAACCGATTCCGAACTCAAGAAACACTGCAAACAAACGCTGAATTTGTTCCGATGTGCGAAAGACTATACCGATAATTGCGCGAAGGGTGTGTCGAAGCAACTTGCTAATGTCATGCTGTACTGTACACGTCGTAAATGAGCCAGAAGAGTTATTGCTCGAAGGCTAGTAAGTAGGAAAATGTGCTCTCGTTCGCCTCGTGCGGGAATGCCGTTCGCGATGAGTCGAGCACCTGTATGCAGAACTTACTCATTATTCTTGGTAAGCTCGGATGGCGCAGCCGAGTCGATGACAAAAGTGCCATATGCTTGCTGGTATGTAAGATTTATACAAGTTATTTTTGCACATGATTGGATACATAATACATTGATAATAGGATTTTTGCAAATTTAAAATATTTATTTTTGCTAGAATATTTATCTTATATAATGCTATAAATAATTGTTATGATAGCAAATGATTCAAAGTTTATTAAGCGCAAATTTTATAAATTTGCAAAAATTATTATGTTAAATTATGTTTAAATATGTTAATTATATATATATTATATAAATATTATTTATAACCGAGGTATAATATTTAAAATGCAATTGATATTTGTTAAAACAAAAATACACTATAATATGCGCATTTATTAAATAAAAAATATTACTTAGATAAAAAGTTTTATACAGTATTATAAATATAACACCCAGAAGACAAAACCCAATAGTGTACTTAATTTTTTTTTGACATTATAAAATTTTTATTTATTGAAAAAATTACAGTTTAACAAATTAATTTATGTATTATTGTGATTTTCATCAAGCGCATTTCACGATATGCAGTCATGTATAATCAAAGCGGCGCGCGATAAGGGCGCCGACACGTGTCCGGACAATGCGCTCGACGACTACGAGAAGTACATCACCGCAATGGCTGGCAATACGTTGAACCTCATAATAATAATGCGTCATGCCATGCGGCTACTCCCTGCACAACCCCGCATGAAGGCCAGGGACCACCACATTGCCTGGTTAGGCACGGTGGCGGGGATACCGTCACAGATTTAAGAGCACACGGCTGAACTCCAAACTCACGTCGACTATCTCATTCGGCCGGGCAGGCATGTCGACGTGAGCTTTACCCAAACATTAGCCCCTGGGTTGGGGACCGCGTTGTTATTGAGTCCCGTAAGGGATTCGAACTCGCTACCAGCAATTCACTATCAGGTCGACGCATTAGCCCTTTGCGCCAACGAGCTGATGCACTGACTATGAGGAGGACTCTGACAAGTGCTCGAAGGTGCCGGCGCTACCATCCGGTGCGAAGTTCTCGAAACCGCCGACAATTATGATTGGTTTTGGCAATCTACTAATCAATCTATAAATACTTCTGTATTCTGTATATATTTTAGTATTATTTACATTTTTTAATTATCATTTTTTACAACTATTTTATAAAATATTTATTCCAAACATAACATAACACTCAATATTTTTATATTTTTGTATTGATTAATTATGTTTTTTATTTGAATAAATTCATAAAATAAAACAGTTAATAACAACATTAAATTTTTTTATAATGTGCATTTTGTTAAATAATTATTTTATAAATTATTTTATATATTGTGTAATAGAATATAGAAAGAAATTTAGAAATTAATAATTGATATTTGTTTAGTAGATTAACTAGCTTGCATATTTATTATCATTTGAACATTTTTTCCTAACAATTTTAATATAAATTTTAGTAAAATATAAGAATAGATTACTATAATTTAATAATTTATAAATTATAATTACAACTGTAACGTTAAAAATTAGCAGGTATAATTTAAGGAAAATTAGGTCAAAACATCAGCCATTAAGTATTAAAATAAATTTTTGTTCTAAATATTATTTGCTTTATAACTTAAATTACAGTATTTAGCAAGATTACATAAACTACTTAAATAACATAACTAAATTAATAAAATTAAAATAATTTGTTTTAGTTTATATAATTTTAAATAATAAAATTAATTGTACATTTTTTATTTGGTAAATGAGTAGTAGATATTAAATATTAAATTAGCAAATTTATAAATATAAAATTGTACACAAGATAAAAAAAATAATAATAATTATAGCTTGATTGTAATATAAACTATTTCGAATGATTTCATGATTTATAAAATGAAACAATTTACTTAATTTTCGAAAATATAATAAAGTATTTTACATTTCACTCAATTAATACGTTGTTTTATTTATAAATTACTTTGTTAGCGATTAAAAGCCAAAAAACAAAATAGAATTTTTGAGATAAAACAAAGATATGCGCAAAAAGCCGACACGTGTGCCGACAAGTTGTGGTCCGTCGGCAAGAATTCGCGTTAATGCCCAGAATTGTAGAAACATTACAAACAGACTTTGAATTTGATCCGATGTGCGAAAGACTACACCGATAGTTGCGCGATAATTGTGCCAAAGCAACTTGCTAAAATAAATCCGAAGAGTTATCTCTCAAATGATTGTAAGTAAGAAGAGGACCTCTAGTGCTTCGTTGTCCAAACCTATCACGTGATTAGCATGGTACTAGTATTGTTTGAACCAAAATATATGCATGTCATTATATTTTAGTTATTTATATTAGCTTATTCCTATATGGTTTCTCCAACACTAGTTTGCTAAAAAGTCAGCTTGAAAAGCTGACTTGGACATTGAGGCTCTAGTGCTCTTGTTTGCCTCGTGCGGAAATGCGCTCCGGGATGAGCCGAGCACTAGCATGGAAAAATTTATAATTAATCTCGATAAAGTTAAAGCCGATAATTCAAAAACTATTTCCATATTTGCTAGTATTATTGATTTAGTTAAATAAGATTATATTAAAAATTAATTATAAAATTTTAGAGTTATAATTACTATTAATTTAAAAATTATTTATTGCGTTTTTATTTTTATTATCGTTCTAACATTGTTTATAAAATAATATTATTGCGGTTATACTTAATACAATATAAAATTTAAAACGCATATAATAACAATATTCCTATATTGTTAGATTAAAATTAGTATGTTATAAATTTAGAATAGATTAAATCAGGAATCGTGAATTTAATTTATGTAGTTTAAGTTAGCATTAAACAAATAATTCCGCTATAATTACAGTTTATTAAAAAAAAATTTTGTACCAAGTGCATTTCACAAAATGAATTCACGTATAATTAAAATTCTAAATAAGGTAATTTATTTATAATGAAATTTTTAATGAAATTGCATGAAATTTTTACTTATATACTAATCACAATAATATTTATAATTGAGATTAATATTAAAATGTAATTACTAAATTGTACAATTTTATTAATATGTATACTGTAAGTTAATTTTATTATTCATTATTTATTTATAATAAGTTAATAATATTATGTTAAATAATTAAATACAATATTTATAATTTAATATAGTAAAATATTTATACACATAAAGATTAAAAATAATTTTTGTAAATATGAATAATATTATTTTATTACTATAATAATTTTTTAATTAGATTATATTTTATCAATAAAAATATTTTGTAAATAATTTAATTAATTTTTATAAAAATATGTAAAATAATTTAAATTGATAATAAATAATTCCCGTAGTTTTTTCGTTCCAAAATACATATCATATAAAATTCCTAATAAATTTAATAAAACAAAAATAAAATATTACAATTTATTAAAATAAAATTATTAAATATTTTAACAGTTTACATGAAAAGCGCGGCAAACCCCAACAACAAAAGAGCAGTGATAAAGTGCAACAACCATACGCGAAAAAGGCCGACACGTGTGCCGACGCGTTGTGGTCCGTCGGCAAGAATTCGCGTAAATATCTAAAAACCAATTCCGAACTCAAGAAACACTGCAAACAAACGCTAAATTTGAATCCGATGTGCAAAAGACTACACCGATAGTTGCGCGAAGGGTGTATCGAAGCAACTTGCTAATGTGATGCTGTACACGTCGAAAATGAACCAGAAGAGTTATTGCTCGAAGGCCAGTAAGAAGGAAGAGGTGCTCTCGTTCGCCTCGTGCGGGAATGCCGTTCGGGACGAGTCGAGCACCTGTATGGAGAACTTCATGATTAATCTTGGTAAAGCTGGTGCTGTCGAGTCGAAGACAAAAGTGCCGCATGCATGCTGGTAAGACAGTTTTACATAGTTATAACGTTATTTAATATATAGTATAAAATAATTAATATGGACTTTATAAAATTATATATAATTTATTTATATGGTTATAGCATGCAGTATTTTACAGTTAATAATCGCAATGGTGACTGCACGCTTATATTTTTAAAATTAGCAATCGTGTTTTGGTTTAATATCGCGAGCATATTTTATATAAAACGCGATTGATAATTTTTAAAATATGTTGATATTATTGTTTCAAACTATTAGTTTTAAACTATTTTCAAAAATTTATATAACATAATAAATATTGAGTCCAAACGACAAGAATCCAGTATATTAAGTTCCACTTTTTGAAAAAGCAATTAAATTTTATTTAGATTATGATTACAGTTTAATAATATAATTTACGTATTATTTTTTTGTACCAACCGCATTTCGCGAAATGAAGTCATGTATAATCAAAGCGGCGCGCGATAAGAGCGCCGACACGTGTCCGGACAATGCGCTCGACGACTACGAGAAGTACATCAACGCTATGGCCGGCAATACGTTGAACCTCATGTGCACCGACTATAAGGAGGACTCCGACAAGTGCTTGAAGTTGCCGGCGCTACCATCCGGTGCGAAGTTCAATAAAACTTATACTAATTATAAATTGATTATAGTTTTCATTGTTCTTAGGATCCAAAATAAATAGAATTAAATAATTCAACTTAGTAAAATCAAATAAACTATTTCACAGTTTACAATTAAAATTATTATATCATTTAGATTTTACTTGTTAGCGCTTAAAAGCGAATCTAGCAAATAAATATTTTGAGATAAAACAAATATACGCGCATAACAGCCGACACGTGTGCCGACAAGTTGTGGTTCTTCGGCAAGAATTCGCGTTAAGATCCGAAAATTGATCCGAACTTAAGAAACACTGCAAACTAACGCTTAATTTGATACGATGTGCAAAGGGTGTGTTGAAGATGCTTGCTAATTTACGTAATGCTACATTGTATAAGTAGAAAATGAATATTTCATACAGCAGTGTTCTACGCATCTGTAAATATATTTAAAACTAATGTTAATAGAATTGATAATAAATGTTTTTTGTTTAAAATTATAATTATAATACATTTTGATTAATCAGTTATAATTAGTTAATTTAATATAACGAAATCAATAAAAGTAAAAATAATGCTTTACAGTTTGCATAATTTTATCCCATGTTATTTATTAATCACTAAAAGTTGTAACATAGATAATAATGAAGTTATTTCAGAATTATGCAATTTTACAATTATACAAGATAAAGATTATTCTAAATACAATTTGGCTGTAAAATAGTTTTATTTTTCCGGCATTAAGATACAATACGTGAGAAAATGGAGGAATTTGCTTAATTTAATAATTACTTTAGAATTGAACTGAATTATTTTACAGTTTACTTAATTAAAATATTGTTTTATTTATGCGGATAGAGCTGAGCAAGTCCGGGTCTTTGAGGTCTTTACCAAAGACCCGGACCGGACCTGGACCTCTTCATTGAAGACCCGGACCCGGACCTGTGAGATTTTTGAGGACCGGGACCCGAACCCGGTCCTCTATATAAGGACTCGGACCCGGACCTGGGACCTCTTGCATAATATTTTATTTGATTTTTAAGCAAATAATATGTGATAGATTACATATAATTAATTTTACATATTAAATAACACTAATAATGACAATGAGTCAAATTGTGTAAACTAGTGCTATTTAGACTAGTGCTAGTGCTAATGCTAGTGCTACATATACAGTATTTAAAAAAAAGGAAATTAGTGCAATTTTATAGCTATTTCTATATTCGTCAGATCCTAATAAGGTCCGAGGTCCCAAGACACAAAGACCCGGACCGGACCCGGACGTCCACATTGAGGACCCGGACCCGGACCTCTGCTAAATCTAAGGACCAGGACCCGGACCTCTAAAGACCTCAGGTCCGGGTCCGGGTGCTAAGACCTGAGGTCTTTTTGCTCAGCTCTATATGCGGAATTGAAAAAACATTACAAACAAATATTAAATTTAATCTGATGTGCGAAAGATTACATCGATAGTTGCGCTATAATTGTGCCAAAGCAACTTGCTAACATAAATCAAAAGAGATATCTCTCAAATAATTGTAAGCTGGAAAAGTATTCAAAGACATTTTTGCTAATTTTATTGATATAAATCAACTAGATTATATTAAAAATAGGTTTAAAAATTTTAGAACTTTAATTACAATTTTGTTGACAAACTTGCGTTTCGACAATAAGTTATCGCGTTTTGTTTTTATTATCATGCTAACACTGTTTGTAAACTAATATTATTGCGGTTATACTTAATAACTATAAAATTAAAAACGCATATAATTAAAATAGTAGTATATTGTTCGATACATAATTCAATTAAAATATTAAAATTACGATGTTATAAATTTAGAATGGATTAACATAGGAATCGCTAATATATTATATTTTATTTAAGTTGGCATTAAATAAATAATTCCTGTATAATTACAGCTTATTAAAAGTTTATTTTTTGTGGTAAGCGCTTTTTCAGCCATTTAAGTCATGTATAATTAAATTTCAAAATAATGAAATTTATGTTTTAAGAAAAATATTTAATCAAATTACATGAAACTTTTACTTGAAAGTTTTATAATATTTTACTATTCAAAACAGTATATATAATTGAGGAGTCGGCTGGAAAAGAAACGGATAGAAAGTTTTATAAACTTTTGAGTTACAATGCTTAAATTTATTAAACAATTAACCCGTTATAAATATGACTAAGTTGAACAAAGTTACAAATTTATTATGTTATTATCTGACTAATATTTTAATTTTAAGTGAATAATTTTTAAATAGTAATCAATGCAAATGCACTTTATTGTTTAAAAATGACTAATTTATTTAATTTATATCATTTTTAGCAAAACTAGACACAATGAATGTATAATTTGTAGAATAAATTGATTGACACTGAATAATTTGTTTGATTTAATATTTTCTACACTCTAAGTTGAATATGAAGATTCAAATTATTTCAAATTAAAATTTATAACTTTACTCAGACCCAAAAAATAAACTATTAGCAAGCTTAAATATTAAAAACGGTCGAAATGTTTAATTCCTGCTAAAGTTATAAAACCATATAACTGAAAAAATTATAAAACATTCTATCCGTTTCTTTTCCAGCCGTCTCCCCAATTGAGATTAATATTAAAATGAGATTGTTATAGTGTATGATTTTATTAATATGTCTATACTGTAAGTTGATTTAAATGTTCATTTATTTTTTATAATAGGTTAATAATATTTTGCTAAATTGTTATATACAATATTTATAATTCAATATAGTAAAATTATTATAAACAATCATTAAGAATAATTTTTGTATATATAAATAATATTATTTCATTACTATAATTATTTTTAAATTAGATTTTATTTTATAAATAAAAATATATTGTAAATAAGTTAAATAATTTTTAAAATTTGTAAAACGACAATTTATTCAATTACAATAATATTGGTATATTTTTATACCAAAATACATATTATATAAAATTCCTAATAAGTTTTATAAAACTAAAATGAAATATTAGTTTATGCAAATATAATTATTTAACTTTTTAACTGTATACATATTAAGCGCGGAAAAGCCGAAAAACAAAAGAGCAGTGATAAATTGCAACAACGATATGCGCAAATTACATAGTTTACAAAAATTATAAGTTTATATTAATTTTATTACTTTATATAGTTATATTATGAAGAGTTTAAAAGTTAATAAATGAAATAATGATAATATTCTTGTGTTTTAAACATTACATGCCATGTTTTAATTTAATATTGTATGAGTATGAAATATTCAATTTAAAACACGATTGAAATTTTTTTTATAAAACATTTACACTGTATCCTTTACAAATAATAGTATTTTATAATGTAAAATAAATTTTTATTTTAGATGATCCATTTGTTGCCAAACAATTAGATGTTAATATATTAACTTATATTTCTTAAGTAAATATAAATAATTACAGTTTAATAAAATTTATTTATATATTTTACCAAGCACATTTCACGAAATTAATTTGTAAATAATCAAAGCGGCGCGCGATAAGGGCGCCGACACGTGTCCGGACAAGAACTCGACGACTACGAGAAGTTCAACGATATTGCCGGCAATACTTTGAACGTCATGTGCACTGACTATGAGGAGGATTCCGACAAGTGCTCGAAGCTGCCGGCGCTACCATCCGGTGCGAAGTTCTCAAAACCATGCAATAAATACGCGATAATTATGTCAAAACAACTTGCTAAAATTAATCCGAAAAATTATCTTTTAAAGAACTGTAGGTAAGATGAGGTGCTCTCGTTCGCCACGTGCGGTCCCGGATGAGTTGAGCACCATTATGGAAAAATAATTACTCTCGGTAAAGTTAAAGCCGATAATTCAAAGACTATTTGCATTCTTGCTAGTATTATTGATATAGTTTAACTAAATTATATAAAAAATTGATTGTAGAATTTTCGTGTTATAATTACTATTAATTTGAAAATTATTTATCGCGTTTTCTTTTTTTTATTTTCGTGCTAACACTGTTTGTAAAATAAATATTATTGCGGTTACAATTAATACAATATAAAATTAAAAGCGCATATAATTAAAATAATAATAAATTATTCAATAAATAATTCAATTATTAAAATTACCATGTCATAAATTTAGAATAGATTGGAACAGAAATCGTGAATTTAATTTATATCGTATAAGTTAACATTAAATCAGTAATTCTTATATGATTACAGTTTATAAAAAGTTTATACTAAAAGTTGATTTCATAGTTCATTTATTATTTAGAATAAGTTAATAATATTATTATAAATAATTAAATACAATATTTATAATTCTATGTAATAATATATATATAAACATACAAATTAAAAATAATTTTTGTAAATATGAATAATATTATTTTATTACTATAATAATTTTTAACTTAGATATTATCTTATTAATTAAAATATATTGTAAATAATTTAAATTATTTTATAAAAACATTTAAAACGATAATTTAATTGATAAAAATAATGCATGTCGTTTTTCCGCTCCAAAATACATATCACATAAAAATCCAAATAAATTTAATAAAACAAAAGTAAATTATTACAGTTTATTAAAATAAAATTATTGAACATTTAAATAGTATACTCTGTACATAATAAATACACCGGCAATACGTTGAACCTCATGTGCACTGACTATGAGGAGGACTTTGACAAGTGCTCGAAGCTGCCGGCGCTACCATCCGGCGCAAAATTCTCGAAACCACCGACAATTATGATTGGTTTCAGCAATCTACTACTTAATCTATAAATACTCTTGTTCCATTTTTACATTGTTTACTCATATAATAATAATAATGATGTATTCTGTAAGAGGATATTATTTATATCTTGTTAAGAAGTATTGGTTGTATCTATTATCGTTTAGTCAGGAAACATGGGGTCAGCAAACCTTCCAATATTTTGTAGCTAGTGACCTTTAACCTTACAAACCTTAATGCACATAAAAACTATGGCCATAGATGTTTCAATTGGTATATACATCAATTATTTATCTATAGCAGTTTATGAGCAATTTTAACCTAAAATGCGCAAGATATAAATAATATCCTCTTATTATATATTTTAGTATCATTTACATTTTTCAGTTATCATTTTTTTACAACTATTTTATAAAGTATTTATTACAAAAATAACATTACGCTTAACAATATTTTTATAATTTTGTATTGATTAATTAATTGTTATTATTTTTAATAAATTTACAAAATAAAACAGTAAAATTCAAAATTAATTGAGTTTATTTCAATATAAATAATTTTAAATATATTATGTAAAATAAAATACAAAACAGTTTGTACAGTACATTGCTCGCTGATAACCGACAGCTAGATTAGTTAGCTTGTACATTGATTATGATTTAACTTCTTTAAAAATTAACATTTGTATATAAAAATTAAAAAAAATAAAAGAATGTTATAATGCATATTAAATTAACATTTAATAATCGTTTAATTTTACAAATTATAAAATTATTTTATATTTTATTTTATAATGCATATTTTAATTTTAGACAATTTAATTTAATTGTATAATAATTACTGTTTTAATGTAAAATTTACTAAATATAAAAGCTTAAAATAATAAAATAAAAGCTTATAGATACTTGGTTCATTAAGTATTTAAGTAAATATTTATGATATATATTATTTGCTATATAATTTAAATTACGGTATTATATTTCACATTTTATTTTGCTTTTTCCAGCATTAAAAAGCATATTGCTATAAAAAATTCAATTTATATTATGTAATTTTAGCTCAGTTAATTTATGAAAGGAAATATAATTATTTAAATTTGAATAATTTTAATAGTGACAGACAACAGAACTCTAAGCATTCTAAAAATAACAAAAATTATAATGCTAATAAAATACAAAATACTAACAAAGTAGTAAATAATAGAGTAATATTCAATAAAACTTAAACTAATTATAGCTTGATTATAATAGCCATTGCTCTAAAATCCAAAATCAATAGAATTAAATAATTCTTTCAACATAGTATAATCAAATAAACTATTTTACAGTTTACACATTGAAATTAGCACATTATTTATAATTTGCATGATTAGTGTTGCAAAGCCCAAAAAAGAGCAGTGATAAAGAGCAACTACGATACTAGCAAAAAGACCGACACGTGTGCTGACGCGTAATGGTTCGTCAGTAAGAATTCAGCTTTATAAAATAATATAAATTTTTTTTTTTTTTAGCCTTCGTAGAAAATGTCTGAACATCTTATTAATACTGAGTTATTAAATAAATTAATTAGTAAACAACAAGAGTATTTAACTAAAATTGATCTGAGCAAAACAGTGATGGGCACTAAAGAGGTGCGAAATATGATCAATGGGTTAGTGAATGTGATTCTCCACGAAATCAAAGACAAGAATCCGATTGACTCACAACAGCCTTCAAACAGCAATAGTGACGTCAACTCAATAGACACTCAAAACGATATCATTGATATCCAAGAAGTCGATGACAGATCACAAACAGATCACAAGAATTCAAACCCCGATGTCAGAAAAGTCGTGGCCAATGAGACATCGTTTGATCGCCGGCTGAGTGCTATCGAGAAGGCCATAACTCGTATGCAACAAACGAGTCATTACTTCAAACAGCCTTTCAATGGCAACAAAAGGTTTGTCAAGAGGTCTCAGAAAGAGTGCTGGAATTGCGGTATCTTTGGCCACATATCGAGATTCTGCCGAAAGACACGCAAACAGTTCGGACCTTCAGTTCAAAATCAAAATCAAAATCCAAATAATTATTTCAAATACAATACGAGACCTAATTATGCGCCGAATTCTGCAAT
>JAQIXC010000341.1:0-30915 GCA_034697605.1 Metabelba pulverosa | reverse complement strand
TACATTTGGTTTCGTCTTTAGTATTGTTTGCGAATAATATTCATCCAAATAAACAAAATCTGTTGGAATCATGTTTTTCATCGTTTCTATTTAAATCAACTTGTTAACACGGAATTAAAAATGGTGTATAAATACTGGTTAATTTTTTATTTCTAAATTATTTCTGAATAATACAACAAAATGTAAAATATGGAGTTAATAGTAATCTAATTATCACGTAATCATGTAATTAATGATAACATTTACTTAAACTACTGTACATATCATGTATTAAATTTTAAAATATAAAATTATTATAAACATGTTTTTAACCTTGATATTAATAGCTTTACCAGAGATTAGTTTTTCATATACACAAAATTTACCTGTATACTTTTATATAGATTTTACATAAGAATTTTTAATGTATTAAACTGCTTAAGCTTTTTTAATTAAAGGCATAAAAATTTAAAAATATTAGATAATCATTGTGGTATGTAGTTTTTATCTTATTAAATGATAAATTATTATTAATAATAAGTTATTAAATGGTATACTTAAAAACAAATAAAACTTTAAAAATTAAAAACAGTTTTGAATCAAAAGTCAAACCAAAGGACACGGATTGGCCGACGTGTGCAACAACTGCTTCCGGTATTTGACTGAAAGTCGGTGTTTCTAATCAACTGTTTGTCTAGTTGTTTGCTATTCGTTTCAAATGTAGAGAAAACAAAATTAATAAGAACATTATAGAACATCTATACCTTATCTCGTTTAGATAAATTTGCAAATACAGATAAACCTCTGTAATTTTACACTGTATATTTTCACAACCTCTATATTTTCACCGAAAACCTCTGAACGAACTTGGGGCCTATGTGCTAACTTCACAATTCTATATTTTCAATTTTACACACATATTACAAATCAAACCATACAAAATGTGTCTGTGTAATTTCACATTTTGCTTTTATTTGTGAATTTTGCCTAAAACTATAAGAAAAGTAAAATTTTTTTAAACGTATTGCAAATTATATGTTAATAATATTGAGATATAATTCTAATAAATAGATTTTATGTGTTAGAATCAGAAAAACTATAATTAGAATAAATATAATTTTTGATTAATTTCAGATTATAGTTGCAAACATACTAAAATTCGATTATATTTATTATTGTGCAATATTCTAACAATTAGGCATTCATTTAATATTAATTTAATCATTTATATCTTATATTTACATAAATAATTAATTATTAAAATTTTTATGCCCTGTATATTTTCACATAACCAAGTTCACGGTCCCAACTGTGTGAAAATATACAGGTTTATCTGTAACACACCACAAGGAAATATGCTTGCATTATACTCTGTATATATTAAGAATTAAAAATATTCGTTATCTTTATATTTATAAACAAAACTATTCTAATTTTAGTAACTTATAATTTTTATGTATGATTGCGAGCAAAATAGTCACTCGTTTTACAAATTGAAACCTAATGTCGAATACAATCATAAACAGACAATAAATCAATTGTAATATCACTTCAATCAGTTCATCGATTCGTCTAATTTGAACAAAAGGGTGAAATAGATAAGCGTTTACACAAATTAAAACACTTAATATGTATAAACATAGCATACTCTTCTTGAAACACTTTTATATTCTTTTAATATTAACTTTTTATAAGTTTAAAGAGAATACAAATAAATTTTTAATGTGTTTTTCTATAAATACAATTTTTGTATACATTTTGTTTGAAAAACATTGAATTAAAATATTTTTTTATTTAATAAATTATAAATAACTATAAATACACTAATCGTTGTGTACTTTAAGCAAATCGATTGACATTTTAAACGACAATATAATCGAAATAATGCATAAAATGATAATCAAAGCCATAATCACAAGAAAATAACGCAAATCCGAGACAAACACCTCTTTTATGGCTGTTTTGCAGGTCTTGTCGAAGAAGTGATGTTTGGCTTTCGATTCCAAACACAAGGCATCACTCGAATGGTTTCCGATATTCAACGCATCCATACATTTGGTCTTATTTTTGTTGTCTTTGAAGTCACAACAGAAACAGTAATATAAATCTGAATTCGTTTGGAACGGCACAAGCATTTCCTCCTTCCGTTCCCAACCACAACACTTGAGATGTTCGCTAATATTCCCAACTTTTTTCTGCCATTCCTTATTAGAAGTGTCACTCAAATAGTCTCGAATTTGATTTTCGGGAAAAGTGTTGATCGGAATCGACAGCTCTTTTCGATAATTAATCGACAAAACGATTGACTGAATGAGAGTCAAGACTACGAATAGCATTAGCGCTGAACTCAATGTTATTCTTTGCAGCGATTCCTTGAGAACACCCGACAGTCCACTCCAAGCGGCCACTGATAGGACAATAGCCGCGAAATTGATTCCTATTTGGGTTTGGGATGAGAGGGTTAGACAGGAATCGAGTGAATGCTGTGATGTATACCGAAGTGGAAGTAATAGTTAACATCACTTCGAATGTCGGCATTCGAGTCGTTGACCAGCGATACGACAATTAGGAGAAAAGCGGCGATTATTAGGATTGAGTCGACTATCGAAACCATTGTTCCGTAGATTCGAAACCATTTATTCATAAGCATTGACTGCCGATTGACATTCATTCGGTCCATCACTTCGGGTGTCTCTCAGATCAACTCAATATCAGATATAAGACAATTAGTTCTTAAAATTAAATTCAAATCTAATTATAATTCGTTTTGTGAATGCATTCAGTCTTTCAGTTCTATTGTTGGCTATTATTACCGATTTATATGTAATTCTAATTCAAAGCCTATTGTCGTCGCGTTAACCAATAGATTGAACAGTTATAAGACATGTGTTGGATATTTGCAAATAAATCAATAATCGGATTAATAAATGTATTTTAGCTACGAATACACTGTTAGTTAATAATAATAAAACTAATTTAATCATGCTCGTACTTTTAACTTTGATTACCACTCGGAACGGATCCCTTCCCTTCCTCACACATACAGTGTTTGGAAACGTTCATCAATGAGCTCAAGCGCCAGCACAGGCCGGGTCTTGAGCTCTGCTTCGCGCTCAGGAAGGAATCGCATGCCTCGTCATCGCGGCTTAGGCTGACTTCACATTCGATGTGAAGCTTACGACTCATACTATAGAAATGATTCTTTGAAGTATGATCTTAGCCCTACATCACACATACCGGTGCTTACCTACCAGTCCTCTACTAATCTCATTACAGCTTTCAATCACTAATTTACTAATTATTGCTTAATTTGATTATAAATTCGTAAATTTTTTAAATAATTAAAATTTAATACTATTTTTAAGATAATATTTTTAATTGCTTTGTATTAAAACAATTATATATTTTCCAAAAATTATAATTTTAGTTAAACTTTAATGCTATTGAAAAATGGAATTTCAAAACATGTGTTGCAACAGTAGATTAGAAAACGTATTTCAATGCACTAAACAAGTTTAAATATAAGTTACGGTATCTAGATGCTTATTAAAGCTGCTAGATTTATGTAGATTATTAATGTTTTTAATAACACAATTATTTTATATTTATTTTATAAATAACCATAAATTCGAATTTACTGTAGACTCTGCCAAAAATTAAATTGTTTAATGTAATAATGGTTTATTTAAACTAAGCCATGCTAAAATGGAAATATTTCCAATTATTTGCTGAATGGGTTAGGTTTGTTAATATTGTGAAACAAATTAAAGTTTGAAAATTCAAAACAATTCGAAACCAATCCTCTGTTCCGTATCACTCAAACGTGAAGTCCAGTCACTGTCTCTCAACTCAGCCATCACTCCATCACTGATCACATCCAACCACTTCCGCTCGACTCTCAAACCATTTGTTCTTCTCTACCACTTCTTAGGTGGAGGTGACTGCCCGGCGGTCCCATCCATACCGCACTTTCACCAGAGTTTTAAATACCGAACAAAGTCTACAATCTATTGAATAGAATTTTTTTGCTAATTTTTATTTTTTAACCTTACAATTATTTTTTTATTTACTATTAATCCAATCTTGTTATTAAATTAAAACGATTATTTCAAAACATACACTAGAATTAATGTAATTATTGGATTTAATTATGCGCATTTATATTTGTATTATATATACAGTAGTATATTTGTTTATTTGTTGTTACTAGCTTAATTTATTACTGATCATTATTTCTAGCATTTTGTAAACATATTTAAATAATATGTAATTGTTATCATTGCATGGAATTGAGAGGAAGTTGAATAACATTTGTCTGAACTTTAATTTATTTTTTCCTCAAAAAACTGTTTTGATTTTTTTTGCTCTCACTTATCAACTATTTTATATTGATATTATTTTTTTAATTTGTAATTATTAGCTAAATATAAATTTGTTAGCATTATTTTAAGCATGGATTCTTTTTTGTTATTTCTAAAAGACTCGTTGCCAACTGTGCCCACAATATCCAGTCAAACGTTTTGGACAATCAGTACTATTGTAACTATTTTATCATCAGTTTTATGGTAAGATAACTGTAGTTTAACATACTAATTTTATTTATCTAATAACAGAAATAAAATTTTCTACAGTTTAAAATTATTATCATTTTATCATGTAGCAATTAAAAACAATAAAAAAATTAATTTTGTTTTTATACTTTTAAAAGTAACAAAACATTTCAAACTCTGTTAAAAAATATAATAATTACTAAGTAAAAAATAAAGAACAATATTTTACCATTACATAATATGACATGTTTAACTAGACTTTATACTTACATTAAACTAAATCCATTGAAGGAACTTAAAAATCGGATTAGACTATTGGAAGGCCCGAAATGTTAGCGGATTTAACGCGTCCAACATGTTGTACTATACTGGCAAGGTGGTTTTTAGCCCATTCCCACTGCTAAACATACATATGATCAAGACTTACGGCAAAGTTCATGGGTATAGCAGACGAACTAATCAAATGTTTAATACAAGATATAATTCACTGGTGTTTTATATAAAATTGCACAGATTCTTTTTCGAAGGCAAGCCGGCGCTCATGATTGCAGAGCCGCCGCTAATCAAGAAATGTCTGGTCGAGGGCACCAATGTATTCATGAATCGGCCGCACCTACTGCCAGAGCACCCGATCATGAAAGACAATTTGTTTCACTCGCGCGGAGAGGTCTGGCGCCGACTTCGGCCGATAATAACGCCGACGTTTTCTTCGGGAAAGATTCGAAAATACTATCCAATGATTAGGGAGTGTTTGGACGATCTGCTCGCGTATGTCGACCCGATTGCCGAGAAGAGCGGCGACATTAACCTCAAGTATCTCTTCGGCAACTATGCGATGGCAGTCGTGTCGAAGTGCGCGTTCGCCACCAAAACCAATACACACACCGACCCGAAGCACCCGTTTATTAAACACGCGAAACGATTCCTTGAACCCGACTATATGCGGGTGCTTTTGACCCGAACAGTGCCGCACCCACTGCTCAAGATGTTCGGCATTCAATCGCCGCTTAATGAGCCGGCGATGGACTTCTTCATTGCACTGACGGCGCAGTTAGTCGAAGAGCGCCGAAAGAATGTGAGCGAAAAGTACGACGACTTCATTCAACTGCTAATGGATGCCGAGGCTAATGAAAGTATGTTTCAGATTACTACTATTTTTTCAATAATTGCTTGCTACAATTAGAATTGGTTATTTGATTTAACATCATATATACATATGAATTAATTTTAAGTAGACCTTGCTTTATTTTAAAGTTGCATAGTATATCTACTGTAACTGTAAAGGCAAAACTAGATAAGTTACATTAAAAACAGTAACATTTAATCTATACACATTAGCTTCGGATAAAATTGACCTCTGATTTAACATAATATTACTGCCGAAACGCATTTCTCAAATTTTGCAAATTAGCTCATGATACTGCACTTGATTAACAAATCAATTAATAATGAATTTTATATTTACTAAAAACTAACAAATTGTTTATTAACTTAATGATTGACTTTAGTTGAGGAACAGTCGACAGAAACGAAAAGAGTGAAGCGCTTGTCATACGAGGAGATACTGGCGCAGGGGTTGCTCTTCTTCATCGCCGGCTATGACACGACCGCTTCGACCATTTCCTTCTGCGCCTACCAGTTGGCGATGCATCCGGAGATACAGGAGCGCCTGCACAAGGAGGTTACCGGCGCCGTCGACGCGAACGGAGAGCTCGACATCGACGCCCTGAACGGTTTGAAATACTTGGACGCAGTCCTGTGCGAAACGCTCCGGATTACGCCACCCGTGTCGCTGCTCCAGAGGGAGTTGGCACAGGACGGCGAAGTGGGCGACACCGGCATCAAAATGTACAAGGACCAGAACATTATGGTGCCGGTGCACGCGATGCACCACTTGGAGGAATACTACCCGAACCCACACCAGTTCAGACCCGAGCGCTTTCTGCCGGGCAATAAGGAGAAGATACAGCCCTACACGTACCTGCCCTTCGGCACCGGACCCCGCATGTGCATCGGTATGCGTTTCTCGACAATCGAGTCGAAGCTGTGCATTGCACACGTCGTGCGCCGGTTCCGACTGGCCCGGAGTGAACAGACGGAAGTGCCGCAAACGTTCAGTCAGACCACAGCCGCCACTAATCCGGGAAATCTGTTCATTAGTTTCGAGAAGAGATGACAACATTTTCTCTGCATTTTGTTTGCAATTTCTGTATATTTTAGTTGATTTTTATTAATTAAATTATACGGTTCTCATAGTACAAAATATTTGTTTTTTAACCTTGATTATTTTATACAATTACTATTTAGTAATGGGTTTTTTTCTTGTTAAATTTTTTTTTATCAAAGTATAATAATCTAAAGTTAGGATTAATACCAAAAATTAATTATTATTTTGTGGCAAGTACAAAAGTATTTAACTATTCTGAGTTTTGTATAAAATTAAGTCAATTTTTATTAACAAATATAAAAATACATATTTTTATGATTAAATAATGTTATATTAAAATTTGAGCTAAAATTTAGTGTAAAATATAAAATAGACTTTCAATTAGAGTATAATATTTAGCAGATATGCAAACAATAGGAAAAATATTAAACCAATCAATCGCTTCAGACTCGCGCTCTTAGTTCCCCTATATTTGCGCGAATTGCTGAACCGAGTCTTGAGCGGCGCTTCTATGCGCTCGTGAGCGGTAAGAATGGCATTCCTCGCACCCGACCACGGATGAGGACCTATTGATGATAAATTAATTGTTACAGTTTAGAACCGTTTTGAAAACTACAATCTAAAAAGCAGATAGTCTAAAAACCTTCTAGTCTGTATTGATAGGGAAGGGATGGACCGAATGCCAGCGCCCGCCACAACTCGGGATCAGTGAAGAAGTATTTGATGAGATTAGGCTTAGCGCCGATCTGCGCGGCCATCTCGTCCATGAAGTTAACCCAATCGACTTGAATAGTGTGTCTATCGCTCTCATAGAAGCGTTTCATAAATTGCTTCTTCCGTTCGATATCTTCGAGCATTTGCTCCAATTTCGGCAATTTTTGTTTATTAGCCATTAGTTGTGCGAACCATCGCGACTGCAATTCGCCGATTGGCAGGAGTGCGCCGATCGGTTGCGCCAGCGATATGAAGGCCAGTGTTTTCGGGTGTTTGAGCTGATGTGCGAACATGTATTTGTAGAGCTCGACCTGATTTTTGTCGGTCGGCAGCACTGACTGCGAAATGAAGGGAAACGACACTTTATAGCCGGTGGCCAACAGTACGACATCGCATCGGGTCTCGTGATCATCGCCTAGAATTAAAATTATACATCTTACAAATTATATAGTTTATAAATTATTAAATCACATAATAAATTAATTATTTATTTCTGCATCTAAATTCTCTTAATACCCAAGCAATAACTTTGCTCATTTAGTTAACAAATAAAAATAGTTAACATGAATATTTAATATTATTACCGGTAATTATTATATAATATATTAAGTATTATATTTATTTAAAATTGAATCATACCGTTAATTAAACATGATCATTTTTTAAAGAGTTGCTAATTTATTTAGAATATAAAATTCTATAAATATTTCTTAGGCTTACTAATATGTAAGTAAATATAACTGTAAATGTAAGTAACTATATAACTATAAGTATTGTACTTTAACATTTATTTCATTGTATAAACTTAAGTACATGATGAGATTGACATTTACTAGTATAAAACTCAAATTCTATTACTAGACTTATTTTTAAGATTATTTGAAACAATTTTTTATTGAATTGAACAATAGCTTAAAGAATGTGATTGAATGCATCAAACCTTCAAATATGACCCCATTTTCGGTAAACCTATCGATGTCTGCTTTGATGGTAACAGTGCCGGAAAGGATTCGATTGGGCAGAGCGTCGTTGACCATAATATGTTGCGACAATATTCGGTGCTTTGGCTTCAACTGGTAGTCCTTGTGATCCCATCGGCTGTTGATATACCACTCGGCGAATGAGCAGACGATAGAGTACGGCATATATGTCATCAACAGATTGAGGTACCGGCGCATAAAACAACTGTCGAATGGGTTGCCATTCGGGCCCACTCTGTGCACAATCCATGAGCCGCGACGGGTGGAGAGATAAACCTGTTGTTTAGTTTTATTTCGAAATTAAGATTATAAATTTCATCTTTGTAACAAGTTTTTAATGTTAGTTATCTTTGATAATTTCTTAAAGTTTATATGTTTATATGTTTTTATATAAATTTTAAATAATAATTCTGAATAAATAGTGGTATTTATTTTGTATATACATGTCAATTTAAATTTTAATTCAAGTGAAAATGTTTAATTTGCTTTTCAAAATAAATTTATTTAAACATGTGTTTTTGCAATTTATCAATATGATTTAAAGCTCTGTAAAATAAATATTTAGCATTACACAGAGCTAAAGTTCCATTTAACTAGAAAGTAACATGTGCTATTTTATTTTGAGTTCATCTAAACTTATTATTAATTAGTAGACATGTTATTAATGTGATTACAATTTTCTATCAAATTCATGTTTTAAGGGATAGCAGTGATCCGTTAAAAACAGGTTTTGAACATAAAAGAGCAAAAAAAAGAGGTTTCGACTGAAAATAGAGAAATTGTTTTGAAAACTATTTATAAGATTGTAATCTAATTTTGAAACTACAGTTAGAAAAGAGATAAAAATGTCGTCGAAGAACAGCAAGTATTCGACCGATCGATTCGGTAATAACAGTTCGAACGACAGACGCGATCAGATCGAAGCCGAGCGGAAAAAGTCGGAAACGAATGCTTTCAAACAGAATAGCAATCAAAGCAAATGCAGTCAATGCGGGACTGACGGCAAGTGCACGAAGAGTGGCTCGAATTGCAGCCAAAGAACTAATTGGTAGTCAACAAGAAGTCTATACCTGATCGGCGACAGTGGACAACTCGACGGCCGCATCGCCGCCCGAATTGCCGATTCCCACCACAACCACCGTTTTGTCCGAATAATTGTCCGGTTTTTTGTACGAATGCGAGTGAACTATCCGTCCCTTAAATTTGTGCTCATCTCTGAATGTGGGCACCAGTGGCTGCACGTGATGTCCCGTACACACCATCACCCCATCGAACACCTCTTCGACTACTTGTCCGCTGTTCTGGTCCATTGCCGTTATCTTCCATCTGCCCGTCTCGTCGTAATCGGCGTTCGGTTCCAACCGCTTCACGTCGTGTCGGAACCGAACGTACTTTTCGTAACCAAAAGTCTCGCCGTATATGTCGAAGTATTTCACCTAAAATATTGATTGATTGCTAAATTATTTTCCTAGCGTGCTTATTTATTATTATTTCTATGTTTAAAACATTGTGTGTTTTACATGCTAATATATAACTTATTTTTTAGATAATGTTTCATTACTTTAATAATTCAATTGTTAAATATTATGTTATATTACGTTTGTTTGGTATTTAGGTTATTTATGCATGTGCATTTTTATTGTGTTTACGTGAATAAATGTTAATATGGTGTGAATTTATGAAAAATAAAGCATTTTTGTTATATTAACATCGGTTTAAGCGAAAACAATTTAAGATTTGATTTATTTTGTTTTTGCACAGTTCAATTTTGACACAAAAACAATCGGATATTAAATATTTTTTTTGCATTCAATCGAATTAATGCGAAAGTTCGCCAAACTTTTGCAGTTTATTCGGATGTCATTCACACTCGAAATACCGGTAGAAAAATAGCAATAAATTAGTTTACTCTAGTTTTTAGTTCATTAATACAAAAATTAAAATGTAATTAATTTAGTAATAAACTATTAAAACAAATTTGTGCCTGGTACTTCAACTGTACAAGCTACAGGATACACGTGTAAGAGCTTATTTAGATTTTAAAAAGTTAGCAAGATAAAAAAAATTCGAAACAAAACAGTTTGCGCATACCATTTTCGTGTTGTGCATATAATTGGGAAACTCGGGCGGCGGCGGAAAGTCAGAAAAAGCGGACATCTCTTTACTCGAGTTAATGATCGTAGACTTGGCGACGGAGGCGACGCCATCGACGTCTTCGTCGTGATAGCGCCACAGCCCGCCCGTGTAGGCCGTCTTCTCGAACACGACCACATCGAAGCCCTCCTCGAGACAGGCCTTCGTGGCGGTCGCGCCCGACGCGCCGCCGCCGATGATACCGATGCGCTGTTTCGCCGACATTCGGTCAAACCGTCAAACTTACGAACAATACTTGAAAACAATATTTTGGATAAATATGAGAAACTATTTCATTGATTCGCAAACAGATCGTTGCATACGTTGCACGAAAGCCAAACGTAAATACAAGATATGATGCACTCGAGTACAGCGAAGCGCTGGCGCTGACGCTCTCGCATTGGATGACTGGCCGACACTTCCAACAAACACCGTCTGCACACAACTGACCTCAATATGAGCTGAGAGTTGCGTTCGTGTTATGCACTGCAGGTTATGCCGTAGAACTGGTCGTCTATTTATAAGTTACGCCGAAATGCGATCTCATGTTATGTTTTCATTCGGTTTCTCAAAACTGGTTCGGAAGGCAAGAGTTGTGTCGAAGTGCAGACAATGCAGGCGTACAAACATGAGTTCGATCTGTATTGGCTACTGCGCTAAACAAACATGATTAGATAAGTTATGCGACTTAATTGGCTTTTTGAAAAATGAATTTAGGGATACACATGCTAAGTCTGGAAATTATTAGATGAAAATTCTTATGTTTTCTATTGTTTAAATATTTTGTAACAAAAATTAATAGGTGTAAAAATCATCAGAACCTTTATTTAATAGTCTGGGTTTTAAAAATTAAATAAATCTTACTTGTACAGTATGTATTGAATTATTTATACTGTGTAGTCAGAAATTAAAATTCAATGTCAGCTATAAGATATGGTTACTGGAAAACAGAGCTCAGATGGAATCTTTCTTGCCATTTTATCTCTATTGAAAATAATCAAGTCAAATTCTTAATTTCAAAGTTTGAAAAATTAAAATATAAACAAGCACATTAAAAATAGCAAGCAATTTGACTTATTCTGTAGCAAATTTGAAAATATTTCAGGTTTTAAATAAGAGACAATAAATAACAATTTTGATTAGAAAAAATAGAAATTTTAAAGAAATATTTATATGATTTATATAATTAAAAATTAAAAAATATACAGTATGTTTGACATTGAAATCAATCACATTTAACGTCCGTTTTTATGCTATTTTTATTTATTTATTTTAAAAAACAAACGTAATTCTAATTTTGTTCAGTATACTTTATTATGAAAATAATTTGTATAAATATAATTATGTTTTTAATTCCAATAAATATTTTAATGATTGCTTTGAACAAAAGTTGTGTAGCAAGGTAATTAAATTTTTATTTAAAAAATATAACTTTTTGAATACCTACATGTTTACCAATATAAGCGTAATTGCCAATTAATTTTTATATTGTATATTTAAATCAATTTTATTCTGACACTAATCAATGCCATTTAAATTAATCGTTTTTATTTTTTAAATAAACGGTATAACAATTAATATGAACAAACCTTAGTGGTCAGGCCTTCGGTTAATGTTTTGAGCAAATGTAATAAAAAATAACAAAATATTTTTGCAAAATATAATTTGCGTTTTCATCCACGAACTGACTGTTCAAACAAAAAATTCAATCAAAACTTCAATAGACTTTTAAATTTAGTAAACAGAAATAGAAATATACAAACACTTTATTCTTATATTCATTGCCTTTTATTTGTTGTTTTGCTAAATATTGTACTTGAATTTTGTACCTTTTGAGAAAGAATTATACGCAGGAAAAGTTTGCATGCTGTCGGAAAATTATATTCATTTTGTTGATGTATTTTGCAATTTAAATATATTAAATAAAATTTCACTTAAAATTTGCTTTAATAATAATATTTCTCACATTTAAAACTTTATAATGCAAACTTAATAGATATATAATTATACAAGTAAATAACTATTCAGGTTAATTGTATAAAAGTTTTATAATATACTATATGAAATTCATTGAAACAAATAATTCTTTTAAAAGCTACACAAAGTAACTTATTTCGTTGATAGATTTTAAGGAAAATAAATTTATTAACAAATCAAGTCAATAAATATTTTTAAAATTATTTTATACTAGTTTTAAAATAATATTAGTAAAATTATTACTTAATTTTATTAGTTTATACATTCAAATATGACATAAATAAAAACTAATAAATTCAACAACAGATAATTAAAGCAAGTAAAAATAATCAAAAACTAAAATTAAATAATTAGCATTGGACTATTATTGTTTTAAGTCACTTGTTTTGTTTTAAATTCCATTCACTTTATATTAGCTTTTATATACTATACAATTTTTAAAACTGTTATGTATATCGGTTGCAAATATTTTTATCGATTAGATTTTGCTTAATATTTAATCAAGCCATATATACAGTTATATATTATTGCACTTTTTTAAAGTTATCAATATAATAGAAAACTAATTGATTTAAGTATAGAATAAGACATGATTAATTTCTCGAATTAAACGGCGCTTTTATTCTTTCAGGAACTGTCAAAATGGTTGCTCTCGCTTCGGACCACTTATTTGGACCTAATTGTGACAAAATATAACTATCATGGTAGAAATTAGAATAGAAATAGAATTCTCACCGTTCAATCGGTACTGGTAGGGCACACAGGGACCGAAATATAGATTCCACCACAGCTTCGGGTCAGTGAAGAAGTATTTGAAAAGTTTGGGTTTAACGCCAATAATATTCGCGATGTCATCCATATATGGGATGAAATAAACTTCAATCGAATGCTTCTCCCAATTCGGGAATCGCTTTTTGATCCACAGCTTCCGATTGTTGATGTCTTTGACCATTTGCTTCTGAGTCGGTAGTGTGAGCTTATCGGCCATCAACAGCGCGAACCATCGCGACTGCATCTCAGCGATGGGCAGCACCGCACCGATAGGCAGCACCAGACCGATGAAAGCGAGCGTTTTCGGGTGTGTGTGCGTCGGGTAGAAGACGTGTTTATATAGATTGAAATTCGTTTTACTGATTGGTATAATTGATTCCGAGAGGAATGGATATGATATCTGATATCCAGTGGCGAACACTACGGCCTCGCATAGAGTCTCGTTCGCATCGCCTGAAAGTCAATGGGTTTTATAAGATTTCGCAGAAGTTTTTACTTTTTATACATAGCATATAAAAACAAACCCCCTTGAGCGAGATAAACATACCTAAATTATGTGCTAAGAATATAAATGCATAAAATTACTTTCGTTTTTCTTGAGAATTTTGCTAAAATAGATTATTTTTATCTATTTATTATATAAAACATTTTATTTTAGTCATAGCTCTCGTCTCCAATGTTTTTAAGGAAAAATTTTTTTTATTTTATCGATTTGTCAAACTTGAAAAAAGATTCTTGCTATAAAACGTGAATAGATAAGACTCACCTTCAAAAATGACTCCATTTTCGGTGAAGCGTTCAATATTGCCCTTAACGACCACAAAGCCAGACATTATCTTCTTCGGCAAATCGTCGTTTATGAAGATGTGTTGAGAGAAGACCCGATGCTTCGGCTTCACGCCATAGAGCTTGTGGTCGAAGCGAGTGTTGAGATAGGATTCGACTACAGAACAGACCAAAGGGTACGGAAACACTTTGAACGCTGTGTCGAAAGATCTGCGCAAAAATGTCGAGTCGAACGGACGGCCTCTGTGGCCGACTCGGTGACAGATCCAACTACCCGTGCGGGTGGAGAGATAAACCTTAAAATATAGTTACAACTTTATTAACTCAGCTACACATTTAATATAAATTAAAGCATTCTAAAATTTATATATAATAATATATTTGTATAAATAAATAATTAGTATTTAAATAAAAAATAAAATAATTTATAATTATTAATATAAAAGCTTTAAAAAACTTTAGCAAACCTTTGGGCAGACATTAGTCAACTCAACGGCCAGATCGCCGGCGGAGTTGCCAATACCCACAACGACGACCGACTTATTCTCGTAACCTTTGGTGTCTTTAAACGCATGCGAGTGCACAACCGAACCCTTAAATTTATCTTGGTCCTTGAATCGAGGCATAAACGGCTTGTTGTTGTGACCACTGCACACCATCACTCCATCGAACACCTCCGTAGTCACGTAATTGCCGTCGGTGTTTCGCGCCGACACTTTCCATCGGCCCGTCTCTTCGTAGTCGCTGTTCGGCTCACAACTGATGACTTCGTGTTTGAGTTTAACGTATTTTTTGAAACCAATTTGATTTGCATAGAGATCCAGATACTCGGCCTATATTTGTATGCATTACATTACATGATGGGTTAAGTTTACCAATGTCAATTCTTAGTTAATTCATCAATACCATTTTTGTATTATGCATATAATTGGGGAAGTGTTTGGGCGCCGGGAATGTGGAGAACGGCGTCATCTCTTTGCTGGTGTTGATGGACGTCGACCTCATGATCGAAGCGCTGCCTTCAATCTCGTCCTCGCGGAACAGCCAGAGCCCGCATATCTGGTCGGTCTTCTCGTAGACGACGCAATCGAAGCCCTGTTCCCGACAGGCGTTGAACGCGCCGATACCCGAGTTGCCGGCGCCGATGATCGCGATTCGTTTCGCACACATTTCGAGACTAACGCTCGATTCGAGGCTTTCGACGCCTTAAGTATAAACCGGTGGCGCCCTTGACGTCACGCGTCACTCAATTCCCAATTCGCCGACAATTGTTTCAATACAGTTCTGGCTCTGCCTTTCCTACCTTTCTTACCTGTGCTAACTCAATGCATTTAAGCATGCTACGCGAATATCAATTCTAGATCCTGACAGAAAAAATATCGCCAATGAGTAAATGCTAGTTTGTCCTAAGCTTGAGAAATAAATTTTAGTTTTAATCCGGGGGAATTTTTACTCTATTATTTTTACCTGTTTAAAATAATAATTAGTAGATCGGTATTACATGTATCTGTATTTTAACTATTTTTTAAATCTATTTTTAGTAATTTTAATTGTAATTTGTAACCATTAATTTATATAATTTTATTAATTTACGTATTATCGTTTATACAACTTTAATTTATAATGCTTTTTACATTTATACCATTACTTAATATATAAATTATATTTTTAGCTAAATTAATTTAAGTCAAATTTTAAGATATATTTAGCAATAATAACTAAAATTATATGTCATTAATTTATGATAACTAGCAAAATTCAAAAGTTACAAAAACATGTTTTGATATTTTATTATGACAGCTATTTTTAAGACATGCAAATCGGGTTTACATTTCACCATGCTTCGTCAATGCATGTGAGTCATAATAAAATATATATAAATATAAAAATAGTAAAACAAAATATTTAATTTATTAAAATATTCTCATGATCAATAATTTTTATCCACTTTGACATATAGAAAATTGTATGTTGAAGGTAAAAATGCAAACCTGCTTTATTCATGGTTCTTATCAATTAAAGCATATCATAGATACTGTAGTAACAACAAATACATTTCTAAGTTAATAAATTGTTAAATTAAATAAAATTTACTAGACGATTTTGTGCTTTAAACTCATGGTAAAATAAGGATAAATACATAGAAAACGATTAGATAAATAGTTTAATTGCTGTTTATTATAAATTAATGGTTTTTAAATTTGTTAATGAATCATTATGATAATGACATACACTATTATTTCAAATATTCATATTTAAAGATTAAAGTTAAAATCATAATTAACAATAGCGAGAAGTGTAAACACATGTACATGGTGAAAGTAGTTTTAAAACTTATTTAATAGAAACAAAATAATAAAATAGACAAAGGATGTTGGCTTAAAATTGTTTCTTAGTAAACACTTATTGTAAATATTTACTTATATAAACTCGTTTTCTGTTTAATTTTATTCCTAATTATTAATAGTAATTAATCATAAATCATAATGACATGGTAATATTTCAATTGTTATTTTGAATTATTGTTTGTGTTATTCCATTTGTCTTTACAATACAATTACGCAATTTGCAAAATAAAGTCTAAACAATATAAACACATTTAATATGTTAAATAAAATAAAATAATTTTTGGTATATTAAATATCATTAAATTAAAAGTTTCTATTTTCAATTAGTTTAATAATTATTAAAATACTTTTTTTATTAAATATTTAACTCTTTTAATATTTTTACCGTATTTATTTTATTTACCCAATTAAAATTGTATAATCACTTATTTTATTGCTTAAAAGTTAAATTTATACACGAGATTTACGCAACCAATGCTAAATAGTAATTAAGGTGGTTATTTTTCATGTAAAATAAAATAATTTACATAAAATAAATACAATTATACTTAAATGCTATAAAATTATTAAAATAATTACACTAATTAAATATACAATTTCGCAATATCTTTTTTAAGTTTACTTAATAACGTTAAAAATTATTTAAATTATTATTTGTTAAATCTAATTTATTAACCATGTTTTAAATATTATATCTATGCCTTAATCTTGTTGTAAAAATGTATAATACTGTACATCATATAAAGATGTCTCCATATTATTAATGAAAATAGAATGCAAAATTAATAAAGTATGTTTATTTGTTTTGAATTTATATAATTATTTATGTAATGTTCTTTAAGACTGCTTGCTTAATGCTAATATTAAGATTAATAATTTTTAAACTAATTTAGTTTTTAATCATTTAAAACTTGCGTAACTTATACAATTTTACAACATGTGAATAAAATTATATCAAACATAATGTACATTTACAGCTTTTAGTGGCAAATTCTAATTATACTCAAATAATATTTTGACAAAATTTAAGTTAAAATATTGATCTTGTTTATATTATATTTAAAACAATACTGTAGTTATATTATAAATCATTTTATTACAGACTATACTAATTCTAATCATTTACAACTAAAGCACAAGTTCATATCCAATACTAAATCCATTACTGCTGTAGCTTAACTTAATCAACAAAATTAGCATGGCAGAGTAAATTGACATAAATGCTAATTTATCAAAGTAATATACCGGTAATATTAAACAAATAAACATTCTATTATCTTCATATATTTCTTTAATTTATTAATTCTTAGACATATAAAATAAAATATAATTATATAAATTTAACTTTTAATATTTCTTTATTTTTACCTTTATAATTTTTAACTATATTACGCAGTATTAAAACAATTGTTTAAATAATTTGTCAAAGTTGTATCAATCATTTAATGTAATACAGCTTACAATAAAAATAAAGATCAATTATTACGTATCTGTACATTGTACATTTCTCTGCTTACTTAAGTCTACTCACACGTACCTTAACTCAAGTTGTCGTTTACCGTCCTCTAGCTGTTTATGTAAGTGGTATGCAATTTACGAATTACGTCAATCTAATTAAACGTAGCATTTGCAAAAATAGAATTTATATTTAAACTTAACAATAAGTAGAATTATAATTGTTAACAAGTAGCAAGTATCATTTATCTAAATTTCGAGTCATAAGTGGCGCTCGAATTCTCTGTTCGACCGTTAAAATAGATTTTCTCGAATCCTTATGATTAGAATTTGAGCCTAAAGTTCAATATAAATTTAAAATATAAATTACATGATATAGTAAAATATGCATTAAGTATCAAGTAGTTGATTTCCAACCTGTCAGTCGATACTGGTAGGGCACACAGGGACCGAAATATAGACTCCACCACAGCTTCGGGTCAGTGAAGAAGTATTTGAATAGATTTGGTTTAACGCCAATAATCTTCGCGATGTCATCCATATATGGAATCCAATCGACTTCTATGGAGTGTCGGTTGGGGTCGAAGAAGCGCTTTTTGATCCAAACCTTCTTCCGTTCGATGTCTTTCAGCATTTGCTTCTCATTCGGAAGTTTCAACTGATTGGCCATCAATAGCGCGAACCAACGCGACTGCATCTCAGCGATGGGTGGAATCGCACCGCCCGGTTGGATGCACGCGATGATGGCCAGTGTGTGCGGGTGTCGAAGGTTCGGGCAGAACACGTGTTTATATAAATTAAAATCAGATTTACTGATCGGTACTATTGATTTGGATAGGAATGGATACGAGAGTTGATAACCGGTTGCGAACACGACTTCATCGCAAACTGTTTCCTCGGTTTCGCCTTTAAGTCAAAATAAATTCATCAAAAACTTTGGTTTCTATTAAAATAAAACTATTTAATGTTTTGCCTTCAAATATGACGCCATTTTCGGTAAACCGGCTAATGTCCGATTTGACGCACACATAACCGGCTAATATCCGATTGGGTAAGTCGTCGTTTATCATCGGGTGCTGACCGAAGAGCCGGTGCTTTGGTTGCAAATTATATAATTTATGATTGAATTTCATATTTGCGTACATTTCGCCGAAATAACATAGTATTGGATACGGAGTTAAACCGATTAATGTGTTCATTGATCGCCGATTAAACTGCCCGTCGAATGGAAGGCCACTTAAGCCGAGTCTTCGAACCACCCAACTCCCACTTCGGGTTGATAGGTAAACCTAAATATTAATTTAACTGGATTATTTTGAAATCCCTAACTTGATAAAATATAAAAGTTAAAGTTATAGTAAGATTTTTGCTATAAAAGCTACTGTACTAAATAAATAAATAAAGTACAGTATTAATCAAATTAATAGAAATAATTTGTTCATTAAACTTAATTTTGACTTTTTAAAATTATCTAAAGGTTGAAAAATGCTTATTTTATGCATGAAATTTACTTTGGCAAATTGTGTTTAAAGTTGTTCAAACTCCAAGTTTATATACTTGTTCACTATTCATTTATTATACTATTATACTAAACAGTACATAAATCATGCTGCTATATTTTGTATTTAAATTAGCATATAAATAAGCAGGTTAAAATAATCTAATCAACAGCAAACACTGCACACTCTAAGGGAACTAAAAAGGGAAACCTTTTTGGCAACAGTCGAGAGCTCGACAGCGATATCACCGGCAGAGTTGCCGATCCCGACGACCACAACCGTCTTGTCCTCATAACCGGTCGGCTTCTTATAGGAACGCGAGTGCATGAGTGCGCCTTTGAAGAGGTGCTGGTCCTTGAATGCGGGCTCCAGTGGCTTATTGTTGAGACCACTGCACACCATAACGCCGTCGAACACGTCAGTGAAAACGAGTCCAGTATTGAGATCACAAACAGTGAGTTTCCATTTCCCGCTTTCCTCGTAATCGCTGTTCGGTTCGCAGTCGCGGATCTCGTGTCGAAGTTTGACATAATTCTCGAAACCAATGCTATCGGCGCTCAGCTCCAGGTATTCAGCCTTCAGTGCGAGTAAATAAGGAAATTATTTCTTTATTTCGATTTTCTCCTAATTATTCGTTACTATGAATCATTCTAATAATTGGGAATATTAATTTGCGTAGTGCAACATTTAAGCGTGCTAATTCAATTTTAAATACCAATTATAGAGTACTATTTTACATAATTTATTCTAATTTCTTGAATAATAATTCTAAGAATTTATACTTGTTATATAATCAGTATTATACATTCATTGGAAACTAGAATAATTTTACCGTATTAATAATTACAGTTATTATTTAATTAATTTAATTAACTAATTACTAAAATTTAACTATTTCTCAATGGGAATTTAACAAAAAAATTAAATCCTAGTAAAACATCATAGTGTTATTTACTTTCATATTATATGATAACTTATATATTTATCAATTTTTAGTTTAAAATTAATTAAAATAAAATAAAAATTAATAATATTTGCTTTAATTATTACATTTTAATAACATTTTAATTACATTTTAAACTATACTTGTTGTTTTACTAAATTATATATGGCTTACTTATGTATGCATATTCTGACATGTATATTTACATAATAAATATTTATATTAATTTCATTTAAAAAAGTATTAATTCAAGTTTGAATCAATTTATTATAAATGAGATGTTTATAGAGTATTTAATAATAAATAAATTTATATTTAATGATAACTTAAATATAAATAAATTATATCTCTTGCACTTTATATCAGTAAACTTTAGGTTAGACTGTGTAGTTTTTAAAAATTGTACTGTAAACAAAAAAATTTACCAGTTGTTGGCAATACTATTTGGGCTAAACTAAGAATTAAGAGTTAAAATGAGCAATTACCATTTTGGAGTTCTGCATATAGTTGGGAAAGTGTTTGGGCGGCGGGAAGTCGGAGAACGCAGTCATCTCTTTGCTTGTATTGCAGACCAAAGTCCTCATTATCGCCGCATTTCCGTCCAAGTCTTCGTCTCTATAGCGCCATAAACCACATGTTTGAGCCGTCCTTTCATACACCACAACATCGAAGCCCTGTTCGAGACAGGCCTTCGTCGCCGCTATACCCGAAATACCCGCACCGATGATACCGATCCGTTTTGGCAAAAGCATGTTGCTTAATTTGGTTCAAAACGCAAACTTAACAAAATTCGTTTTGATTTGTTTTGTTATGTTTCGAGTTGTGGTGAAACGTGAAAAACTCGAATCAATGGATGTCTTGGTATTAAAAAGTGAATTCAAGTGAAAAATCAAAACTCGTTTTGCGTTTCAAATGAGGGCTTCACTCGAATTGAGTCGAAGTCTGATATTCAGCGATATTTTGCTGCGAAAGTGATAAGTGATTCCCCACTACAGCCTTGAACTCGAAGTCTAGTGATGTGTTCGCTCTTTGATTCCGATATAAGGCATTGGTTTTATGTTAAACTCATTTCGTATATTTGCGAAATATTTTCGAAAATTTTATTTTTAATTTTTATGACGACTATAAAAAATTTAAACTAACTTTAAAATGTTATCATGTGGTTTTATAAATAATTTATTTTGCTCATTAAAATGTGAGAAGAGTTTAAAATTAGTATTTGTGAAATGTTTATGAAATTTTAAGTTAAATAATGCAAAAATATCTTTAACCTAAGTTAGAAAATTTTCTACTAGCTAGTTTATTTTTTATATAAACAAAAATAAATTCTTTTAATTAATTAAATACTAAGTAGAAAGCTAAACTATACTTACATTCTACAAATATAATAGAGAAAATATTGAAATAAACTTGTTTTTAATTTATATTGTATTTATTTTAAAATTAAACGACATTATAATTAATTTACATTACTACATATTAAAGAAAAAACATATTTGTTGCAGAATCTGCAATGCAGATTTAAAATAATATTAAATTTCATTTATGAGTTGTAACTTTTTAAAAACAATCTGTTTATTCTGAGAATAAACAAGTTCACTCTTTACACAAAGTATAAAAATACCTAAAAATAACTGATTAGTTAATTCTCTTGAGAATTGAAGAGTTAACATGTTAAAGATGCAAAACAGTTTATTAAATGTAAAAATGCGTCAATCAATGCCACTCAACGTTTGGGTTACAGAAAATTTACAGACTACGCAATTTGGTTTCAGCAAAATTGATATAACCATGTCACATTGTCGAATTATTCGTTGATTGATATCAGACGTGTTTCAAAAATTATCCAAACAGTCGCCATCAAAAAACTTGCATGCTAAGAAACAGCAAACTCGCTCTGGACAGATTGGCTACTGGTCAACAATTCTTCACAAAAGTTGTCACTGGTTTAATTTATCATTTATTCAAGCATCACAATTCAATCAAGTTTAGCGTAAATTATCAATTTCATCAAGATCAAATTTAATATTAGTTTTAGCTTTGTTAAATTAATTGTTAATATTTTGTAATTATTAACAATGCAATATGCAAAGTCAATTGATTCAAAATTATCTTGATTAATCGATATATTTTTCGGCTCTTTTATATGGGGTTTGTAACTCATTATGAATTTAAATTTGAGTAACAATTCATACGATTGAGTCGCGAAATAAAACGAAGCGGTTTAGTTTTTGATATTGTTTTATATTTTTAAATAATCCGAACAATTTAATAAATAACACAAACATGTATTATAATAAGCTAAAACATGATTGACAAACAAAGTTATTATAAATATGATAATGTATTGCAAAAATTAATAAATCATTAGTAATTTAGAAAAATTTTAAAATAAAAGTAAAATTTAAGTAAATAATATAATACTTATTGTATTATAATAATTATAAATTATTGTATAATTTAATTAAGCTCAATTAAATTAAATTATTAATCTATTAATTGTATTACAAAAGTACAAAGTGTACCATTATTCATATTTTTAGTATAAAACTAATGTGTTACAAAGGTGTATTTATTTTTAAAAATTATCAAACCATTTTGTTATTAATTATTAATAGTATTATTTTTAGAATAATAATTAAAATTAGTAGATTATTTAGAAACACAATCAAAACTTAATTAAAATTTATAAATATATTTTGAAAAGCAAAACCAGAATTAGTAGCAAGCGCAGTTTTGGCCGTTCGGACACCAGGCGTTGTCGGTAGTAATCTGAGCGCCAGCTGTAAGACATCGACCGCCGGATTGTCGGTTATAGTTAATACAAAACGAATTGCAATCGTAAACACCGAACCGAGAGCTCAGATACTTAGCCCAAACCCATCTGTCGACTGGCCTTTGGTTACAGCCGTAACCGTAATTAGTTTGCAGCCAATTGCAGAAGTCCGAGGTCTGGGAGGTCTGTGCGTTCGGAGGTTGCGCCGCCATTGGGTAGCCATTGCTGCAGACAATTGCCAAGAATATTACAATCGACGAAATGAGCAACTTCATTTTAAGTATATAATGCGATATAAATAATACTTTCTTTGTAACAAACGTAAATTTCAAATTGTTTTTAAGAATGGTATAAAATTGAGAAAAGGCTAGAATTTATACTATTATTTTTATCAGTATTTCAGTATCACTCTACATCAAAAATGAATAATATTTTGTTAATTTACCCTGTGATTAATATATGTGTCTGTTTTAAATACTAATTGAATTTGTACTGAAAATATTTTGCAGTCTTGACAATGACATTAGCTAAGATTTGCATGCACATATATTTTTATTGTTATTGTATTAAGATTATTTATTAGAAAAAATTAATCGGATTTTAATCTTTTGTAGAGATATCTAAAATTTTTTATAACTCTGTATTTAATGCCTGGATATGCACTCATATACTAATAATTAAAAAATCTTTAATCATTATTATTAACAGTATTTTTACAATTAATAATAATAATAATTTTATTATAAACCCAAGTATGTAATATGTAATCAACATTAATATTGCATACTCTAATATATTATATATAAATTACACAATTTAAAAGGTAGTTTAAATTACACTTTAACATGTAGTAAATGTTAAAGGTGCAACGTTGCTGGGTGATGATCTAAAGGTACCGGTGTTATTTTTGAGGAGGCAGATATAGGGTATGAGTACATACTGTTATTCAAAATAATTTTATTATTGTGAATTTTTTTATTTTCTGACTAACGAGCATGATATAATTTAGATTTTTATTAAAATATAAGTATTTAATATATTTGTCGATAGAGTTATTTTGGAATGAAAAACATGTAACTAAATTAATATAAAAATTGTTTTATACATTGTAGCGCTGTTTGCAGGACTCAGCTATCATTGTCGCTCTGAAGATTTAAGCGGTAAATTTAACACGTATAAAGAATATATACTTATGAGTCAACTAATAAAATCAAACTTAATCCGAATTTTGTCTGCGTTTTGCGTCGAACAGATTCGATCGAATAGAACGTTTGGATTAAGTGTACAGTTATATGAAGTCTGAAGCGAATATTCAGTGCAAACACACCTATTGACGACAATTTGACGAACACTTACAACAATATATAGTATTGTTTTAGTTATTCTATTAATACAATTAATACAAAACAGCAATAGAAAGAGGAAATCAATACTTCCTTAGATCGCAAAACGAATTCAGTTTAATTTTAAGCTACAGTTATAATTTCTATTGCCATTTCAACAAACTATTTGAAAATAAATTTAACTTGATAAAACAAAATGAACAGCATTTTGTGCGAGAAATGTAAAAACTGTACCAAAAATACAGTTATAGAATTTAAAGCAATTTATAAACTTGTATAATAATTTAATGATTAATTTATAAAATAAAATATTTAATTTAAATTGAATCATGTTTAATCAATTTGCTTTTTGCTTGGTGTATTTATTAATATTTTTACGATGCAGTTATGTGTTGACATGTCCTACGAGCAAAGAATATGACGATAGACTTAACATAATTGACGAAAAAACTAGCAATGAACTCGATAAAAGTGGCAAGTGTGAAATTAGAATTGTAACAAACGGTATTTGTTCAATAAATCAACATGTAATAAAGCCAAGAATTTTAGTTAAATATACATCAAGGCCAAAGTCAATTCCGAGTTAGTAATTATAAGTGCAATAACTTATTACCGAGCTAATTAAACTAATGTTTAATTTATGCAGTTTATTTAAAGTCAACAACAGACGAGAGGCTTCGAAATATGGATGCGTTTAGTCGTATCGGCGAAACAAAAGCCAATGAATTGGTCGACAAATTTCTCGTCCACTTTAAAAAACAGTTCAAAGACGAGATCGACCCGATGTCTATCGCAGACTTCGGCGATTTTAACCTACAAAGCCTGGGTAAGTGTCACTATCCTTGGCAAACTATCTAGTTTAAAATATTTTTAAAATAAACGTTATAGTGTATTATATGGTCACTATGTCGTCGGACAAAGTTTAACAATACCGTGCGCGCGCTAGAAATGGTCATGATAGCCGAGTCTTGGTTTATATTGTTGGCCAAACATCTGGTGATAAGAATATATGAAGATATTAGACATTTATATATCTGGTATTATTTGGTGTCTATAAAAGTAGAAATCACTCTTGAAATAAGTTTGCAAAATATTATCAAATTTTAAACAAACATTTATAAAAATTCAAACAATAAAATTTTAAAAATCAGCTTGGTGATCAGTGTACCGGCACAAAATCTATGTTAATATCATGTGTTTATCTTAAAATGTGTTTTTAATCAAATAATAATTACATACCACCGAACCCTTTAAATAATACGGGCGTACTGATCACCAAGCTGATTTTTAAAATTTTATTGTTTGAATTTTTATAATGTTTGTTTAAAATTTGATAATATTTTGCAAACTTATTTCAAGAGTGATTTCTACTTTTATAGACACCAAATAATACCAGATATATAAATGTCTAATATCTTCATATATTCTTATCACCAGATGTTTGGCCAACAATATAAACCAAGACTCGGCTATCATGACCATTTCTAGCGCGCGCACGGTATTGTTAAACTTTGTCCGACGACATAGTGACCATATAATATATAAGGTATTTTACAATACAATTAGTTTGAATAAGCGATAACATATATTTGAGTTTAACCAAGTTATACTGGGCTTAAAAAAATATTTTCTTTAAAAACTAACTAGGCAAAGTCAAGGTGTATGACCTGGTCTTAACTGGCATTTCAAACGTCAAGCGTTACGGCGTTATCGAACTCCACGCCAACAGCCAAATGAAGTTGTGGTCAATCAATGCCAACCTATCGATCGACAACATTACGGCTGACTTTAAAATCGATGCGAAACTTAAGAATCGAGTGTTTATTAGCGGTTGGAAACTACAGGTTCTCATCGAGAGATGTCTTCTCAATGTGATCCTAGAGTACGACACTTCGAGCAAATTGCTTACCATTTCGTCGCTTATTGTCAATACAATCAAAGGTTTCAATCTGAACACCGACAACCTAACCTGGCCCTTCAACGAGGTGGTGCGCCAGGTGCTCGAGCACCAGATGCCACAGTTGAAGACTATTATCAGTAGTAATGCGCAAAAATATTTCAGCGCAACACTTAAATCGTTTGATGTGAGCAAGGTGATTGAGCGCATGGCTCATATTTAAAACTATTCATTTTCTCTACATTGCAAAGATACTGTAACAGTATATAAAAAATATTAAACATTTACTTTTGCTTCTAACTTATACAGAATTTAGTTTTATATTTGTAACTGTTTTGTGACTATGACTATTTGTGCGTTAATTATTATCATGGATTATGGATTTTTAAAATTTAGTTATTTATTTATTAGTGTTATTTTTATTTTTACCATAATAATGTTCTTATTATTATATCTTTAGAGAGTAAAAAATTAATTTATTAAAATGGTCGTATTTTAAACATAAATTAGTAAACAAGTATATTTCTTTAATTAATTATATATTTGACAAATATATTTTTATAGTAACTCAAAGACACAGTAATGTGTCCAAACACTACAAAACCATGCATATTTTTCATATTTAATTTACATAACGACTTACAATCCACTAATTAAAAGGGGGAATATTTAATAATAATAAAAATCTACGGTAGTATTTAATATCGAGATTATCCAACATTTAATCATGGTAGAACAAATGAGATGTGCATTTCATTCGATCCATTATAAGCCCGAATCGCAGCCCCAATCCACTTGAGCTGATCGACGACTTTCGTATAGACGACTGGATTTGATTTCGAGCACCGGTTTAAGGCATCGCCCGCTAACTCATCGGTTGAGAAGAATGATCCGATTCCGAACTGATAGGCCTTTCCGTTCACAATCTGCACGAGAGGTCCGCCCGAATCGCCCTAAAGTACAGTTAAGACTTAAACTAAAAAATTCAATTCAATCGCGACAATCGAGTTGTTTACCCGACAAACGGTGTTGCCGTCGCCCCTAACGCACAGCCGTTTGCCGAGAGTCCACGACCCGAATAGACCGATGTTTCGGAAGTACGTATACACGAGACAGAAGTTTTCGGACATGAGTTTGGTATTGACTTTTTGCAACGTTTTCGGTTTCTCTTCCCCCTCTTCGGCGGAGTACGTCTCCGTCCAAACCCCCCAACCCATCAAATACATGTCATCGCCGACCGGTTGCTGATTCGGTTCCGGCAAACAAATAGCGGCCACATTCGCGCCGTCTATGGCGATGTCCGTCGACGTCCGCAACAGAGCGATGTCGTCATTGAATTCGTCTCCGCGTTTAGTATTATATACGCCATTCATAATACGATTGCTCACCGAATAGGTTCGGTTCGGTTCGGCTATTGTCTTGTCTAACGATCCGATAATTATTCGAATCATTTCCGTGTCTTCCGGACTATCGCCGTCCAAACAATGAGCGGCCGTCAGAATCCAGCGCTCATTGAGTATCGAACCGCCGCAGAAGTGGTACAAACCATCGTCGCTATCGTTGCCCTGAAATGAGACCATGAATGGAAACTCTCGCGGATTCGCATCACTGCCGCCGACAATGAATTTCGTCGATTGTCTTCCGGTTAGCGAAGTGTTGCCGCAATCGAGAGGACTCTTAAACCAATCGTCGGCTTTGAGTGGAGAAGACATCACAAAAATCCCTATTATCGCTGAAATTCATAAATGGGTTTAAAATATTAAAATTCATTTCATTGAATAATTTATACCAATTATTAGCAATATATGAATCGATTTGAAATGCAATGAATTCATTGCAATTATTTAGGTTTTGACTACTAATGTAATTTAGAAATTCAATTCGAAATTAAAATAAGACTCGAATTTTCGTATTCCGTTAACAGGAATTCTATGATTACTGTAGAATCCTTTGCAATAACTTAATAAGTTACAGTATTCTGAAAAATAAGCACGCGTTACAGTGTTTGCAAAAATGATCAAAATTATTACATTTGCTGTATATTTACTGTATGTCTTATCAATCATTAAATTTTATTAACTTATATTAATTTTGTTAAATTTTGAAATACAACATTAATGAATTTTGAAGACATTAATGAATTAATTAATTAAGCACTATCAGTTCAATTGATAAATTAATTGCAAATTTTTAGGTTTTGGCAAATTATATATAAATTAGTGCCGGTATAAAGTAACTCGACAAAACATTAAATACTGTACGTTTTAGTAAATCAAATATTTAACTAAAATAACTGTTAAATACAATATTAAGCAGAACTACTAATCTGAAAGTTAGGCATTAAGTGAAATTCAGATTTTAAATTCTCAGTTCTAATTGGCTTATTTACAGTTACATTATAATTATAACAATCTACTAAATTATCTTACATACATATCAGTAATTCAGCATGTAGACAGCAAAATCTAATAAATTGCTCGAGAATATCTAAAATTAAGTAAGTATAATTTGAATAATTGGTTAAAACCTCATTCAACTCAAATAGTAATAATAGTTTAATAGTTTGTTGGAAAATCTGTATTTAAAAACAATTCTAAAAAATAAAAAGTTTTGTTACAATAAACTGAGCAAAAACTGACAAAATAATGGGTTCGAGAGATGAGAGCCCTCCTACAGAGCCTACAGAAACGACAAGTCATAGCGATAGCTCGACGGCAACTCGAGGGACGGAGAAGATAGTGGTCGAGAAGCCGAGTCATATCGTACTTGAGATCTACGGAGTGATCACGTCTTGGCATTTCACTCAAGTCTTAACGAATTATTTCAAATACAATATTTATGACTATTTGGTCCGAAATTGGAGACTCGGATCAGTTGAGCGCATTGTCGGCGAATTGCGAGAACAGGCACTAATCGATAAGAGTTTGGGCGTTGATATACCGGTGATTGAAGGGCCGGACAGACCAATGCCAGTAGTGATCGAATCGGTTGTGACGAACGTCTTGTGGCAAACAGAGAGACCACGCGAGACATCTCATCAGTATTTAGACGCTCTTCGCAGTCAGATGTGGAGCGAAGCCTACGATACGGAGCGGCTTAAGACTCATTGCTTCGATGACGTCGAGTCATCCCTTCTCTTCTGGCGCTCAGAGTATGAATCAATACAAATCTACTCAATCGCTTCGGGTTCGGCTGACGGACAGAAAGAGTTTCTTAGCTCTTCGGTTAGCGGAGACCTAACGAAGTATTTCGCGAATTATATCGACTCTTCCGACGGATATAAATACGATTCGAATAAATACCGATTCATTGCAAACAGTCTTCGAGAGGTGAGTCCAAACCTGATCCTCTACGTCACGGGTGACCTCAACAAAGCCCGCGCCGCCGAAGAGGCCGGACTGACTGCGGTCGTGATGTTAAGAGCCGGCAATACGAACTACTCGGACGCAGAACTGGACAACTCGTATAAAATCGACAGTTTGACAGACATTCAGTTCATCGCTTGATTCGCTTTCATTGCTTTAATCGCTTTATTACGGATTATATTTCACCTCAAATATCATCATTTATTTCGACGATTCAGAAATACTTAATTCGGCTAATACTGTAAAATGCTTTATGTTTTGTAAAATATTAAAGCTTATTAAGATATTCATGCTTATTTTCCATTCAATTGAATTTTCAAGTGTAGATTTCAACATTATTAGATTTAAATAAAAAATATAATTTACACTTGTTGAAATATTTTAAACTAATACTTTAATTTAAAAATATTGTCAACCTATGAATTACTTACAATCTTTTCAAACAAATAACTCATTTTGCGTTTAAATAAAGTAAAAATAATATAATAACTTGTTAAAATTGAATGCGAGTGTTAAGAAAACTACTTCAACAAACGACATATGCGAATAGTTTAGATAATTCAGTATTGATCTTGCTTAATTTTACACTAGTAACGCGGGCAATTTTATCTATATTTTTTTAAAGAAAAGTGATTATAATTAGTTATAATAATAATACAGCTAATTTAATGTTTAAATAATCAAATTATAATTTATGTATTTAATTTTCTATTATCTTTATATCATACTATGCAAAGTGAAAATTTCAACCTTTCAGTAAAACTTTGACTCAAGAATAAATTTCACTGAAATGTACAAACCCTAGTAATAATGCATACGAGTGTCAAAATGTGTTAAGACTTTAAGGGTTTAAAACTGTAGTTTTGTTTACTTTGTTTGTGGACTTCATTCAAAACAAACAGCGAATGAATAACATTTGAAAACATTTCAAAAATAGTCAAAAGCGAGTATTAGTCTTAAAACTTAATTATATTTCAAATATAATTTAAACAAGTAATTAGTTAGTGTATCTTGGTTAGTTATATTGATTATTAATTAAATTATGAAAATTAGCAAGACAAAACTATTTATAAACAGTATGAACTTTGTAGTAACAAAACGCTCTAATTGTTTATTTCTGTGTATTTAGCAATTAATTCGAAGCACTTATGAGCTATCGGTGCAAATGGCAGCGCAACCGAAGACACCGTTAGGCATATTCTGGGACATCGAGAACTGTCCGATTCCGGCCA
>JAQIXC010000340.1:0-30922 GCA_034697605.1 Metabelba pulverosa | reverse complement strand
TCGGTTAAAAAGTAGACCAAAAGGTTTGTGAAAAAGTTTTTTATGTAAATTTTTTTATTATGCTCTTGGTGACTTTGTTCACGAAGTTTCTATTGTTTAACTGTATATACGTGCACAACTTTTTTAATTGCTTTTTATTGTATCTTGGCACACATTTTATTCGCTATTACGGCTTGAAGAATGCGAATGCTTAATTGTAAAATAATTTCTGCAATTTTTATACCATATAAAGACAAAAAATTATTTTAAATTTTATTATTAAATTTCATAATTTTTTTTACTAAATTAGCAAGCATTTTTTTAGTTTACCGTTTTATGTGTTATGTGAAAGGTAGTAAATTATTTTTGTAGATAAGATTTTTCGGTTATAAATTATACATGATATTTGCGTGTTTTACAGTTCTGACACAAAACTTTGGAAATTTAGGTAATTTTGAAATTTATACAAAAATACGAAATGTAGTCTAAAATGTGTTTTTTTAATTGCATCTACCATGTCAAAATCAGGATTACCCCCGAATCGTCGATATTTTGATTTAGCAACTTTAAAAAGTAGTATGGTTGCTTACACTTATCGCATACTATGAACATCTATGTACAGCTACAGTATGTACGGTGTACTGTACACACATGTTGATCATATACTGTGTATAACTGGGTATTACCGGTAGTTTGCAATAGCAATGCGTAACCGTATATAAGCTTTTTTATATTGTAAATATTTATATAAATAACTTGTTTGGGTAGGTAGCTTGGTGCTTTGTTTTTTCTATGCATTTTATAATAAGTTAAGTAATCTTTAGTTTTTTTAAAGCTTTAATTTTTTATCTTCCATTAGAGTCTGGGTCACTAAAACTCATGCTTTAATTTCTGAATAAAAATTGTTAACTTTATCATTAAATTTATGCCAAATTTGATTGAATTTTTTAATTGCGAAATGTTTTTTAATACAAACGGTTTGAAATAGTTAATATTAGTTAAATTAATCAAGATATTTAGTTGATTAGCATAGTTATTAGTTTTTTAGGATTAAGCGTTCATGAGTCAAATAAAGCTATAAAAATAAGCAAGAACAATAAATTGTAATAATCGAGACAATAAACAAAGTATTTGAGCGCTGACACCCCCGCCCAACCCCCGTTGCAAACGCCAGCCGTTCCTGTTTTGCTCTGAATTGTCAAACCTTCGAAATGCCTGTAATTGGAGGCAATTATCTTTCATTAAATTTTTATTTCATGTTTATTATTGCCTAAATATTTTACTTGTTTATTTTAATTAACAAAAATTCAATTAATTTCAAATATAATAAAATTCTAAAATTATATAAGGATAATTTTTTCTCCTTTATAAATACGCTCGGTTTATAACTTGATTGTGCAATTAAAAAATCAACATTGTTATTATTTGTTTTTATTTCGGTTTTATTCTGCCTTTGATTCGAAACCATTGCCTCGATTTCGAGTCAAAACAACAATAAATTGCAAATTGGCTACAAATTTGTTTCTCTTTTTATATACCATTTTATGTATCAATAATTTCGGTTTTTCAGCATTTAATTCCCGAAGCATTAAATTAAATTTTCAATAGCAGTTCTGTCAAAAATTAAACTTGATTTTTCGTCCACTCTACACTGTATAGTCTAGTTTTTAATAAATATTTTCTTAAAATTTTAATTAAATTCAAAATTTATATTTGTTTTCTTGTTTTAGAAAATGTTTGAATTATTTGATTAAATTAGATTAGAATTTATTTTAAAACTCAAATTAATCATTGCATTTTTTACTTGAACTAAAATTATGAATTGTTGGGAAAATTTTTCCAAACAATTAGTGAAAACAATTATTGGCAAACAGTGGTCAAAAAGAAAACAAGTTATCGGAATATTAAAAAATGTATTAATACTAAAAACTCCTTCAATGTCATTGAAAACCCAAACCCCATAACAGTCTCTCTTTTTCTCGTTTTGCTTACGATTTAGTCAAACATAAAGTTTACGACTTTATGTGCGAGTAATCAGATTTAGAAATTAAAAACATTTATTATAGTTAGACGTCTCACAGAGTCGTTCTCAACAATCAAATCGAAGGCTATTTATATAATAATAATGCTCTCAAGCCTTAGATCGGTTGCAAAATTCCATACATTTCTCATACGTATAGTGTTTTGCATTTATAACAAAAATCCGAAATAACTTTATTTGGGTTTTTGTATCGATCTCTCGACTGCTTTGATTACAAGGATTTTGGATAAACGTCTGGCAAATCACAGCCAAAAACACACAAAACATACACTTTTTGCAAAGACATAACTGAACAACAAAATAAAATAACGCTTTTTCCCTATAAGTTGTTTGAAAAGAATTTTTTAAACATATAGACAAACACAACAATAAATATTTGATTTAATTGTTTTTGAAACGGATGGACAACTTTTTGCACAGGTCTGTTGTTCGTGTGCTCTCTTCGAGCCCTCACTCAGCCCTCTCTCAGCCCGAGTATTGTTGTCTTGTTTTTCCTTATACTCGAGTCTCACGTAATAGTCGGCAATAAATTCGATCCGAGAGTACAACAGGATTTGAGAGCAGATTATTATGGGATGCAAATCTCGAGCGCAAAAAAGCATCATAATAAAATAGCTGCGAAAACACCACCGCTTGCGCTAAACTGTTTACGAGGGCCGGAGCTGTCTATCCCTCGCATGCCTACCTGTGCTCCTGAATGTGATGACCACTTTTGAGTAATTTCCCGGATTTAAAGTCAGTCAGTAGTGTCTGGGCATTACGTATGCGTCCAATGTATAGCACTTTCCGTATTGCGAGTGCACTGCGTATGGGAGGAGACAATAGGCGATGGTTTGAGTGAATAAAAGAGCGCTCTTTTGAGATGAAAAACTTTTTTTAGGGTCAAAAATATTCTGTGTATTGTATGGCATGTGTGTGACCGGTGTTCAGGAAAGCGTGCGCTCGTTGTGCGCATTCTTCTCCCTCTCGCAAAAAGCTGCCTGGCTAACTTCTTAGCACTCGTATATCGCAATCACGCCATTAGCTCTCGAGCCCATACCTAAAAACCTGTAAATTATGTTTGGGTCGCGCGGGTAGTCTCGACACTGCCGTTCGTTTGCTTACGTAACGCCAAATAATAAGTTTGTTTTTTCGCTTCTCTTCACTAATATTAATAAACTATCGATGAATTTCACGCAAATGTGGTTCAAATACACAAAACATTTATTTAGTTGGAAAAGCGTTTTATTTTATTTTTCTCGTATATAATGAAGTATTCGATTGCCTCTAATTAGGGCTCATTTCTGTGCAGAAGTATTCAGTTCGTAAAACCCGATGACATTTCCGTCAAAGAAATTATTATTATTTTCTATAAATATTCATAAATACGTTACAAATATTTTTTCACTTCGTAAGTGAAATAACAGCTAAATATAATTTACTATTATTTATGATTATATGTTCATTATTTCGAAGCAAATGTTTGCTAAATCTTTTTTCTATAATAGAATAAAATATAAATTACAATGTTAATGTTATAAACTTGGAACTTGTGTAACATGTTTTTTGTAGGAAAATATTTGTGTTTATTCAATCACGAATAAGAAAATCAATTATGATTTCTGTCTTTTTATGTGTTTTTTCATCGACTTTTTCGAGTTGTTTCGGTACAAAATCTATAAACGATTCAATAGTTTTAATATTATTATAGTTAATGACTCGAAAAACTCCTTTTTCTCAATTTGAATCACTATTTATGTAATGTTTGTGTTTTTTAATGTAAAAAAATGTATTTGTTTTTAACAGTTCAGAAACAAAATTGAAAATTGAAACAGTATAAATCAGAAATCAGTTCATATGACAATTGAATATTAAAAAAAAATTTGAAATTATTCCACAGCAGTGACTGAAATGATAAAAAGTATTTTTTAATAATTTGTTCTGAATAATTATATTGGTATTGGATAAATCTATTGTAAATTTAGAGCCCATCGGAAAAGTTTTTTCAATAATAACCCGCAATATGTGTTATCTAATGGCAACTGAATGGGACGACTGGATGGATGACCCAAATAATTGACAGATAGTATAGCAATTCAGACGGATTAACGAAAAAATTGTATATTTTATTTGTCGATTGGAATGCACTTCTCTCTAATCAGGACTTTTTTCTTCGCATTTTTTTCGGTAGTTTGTGTGCGAAGTAAACAAATCCATTCCTGAGTTATGATCCAGATTTGTGTATTTTATATGAGCTCCGGCACACTTCGTGTGCAACAGTCGGTTCCTAAATACCTGTTGTTATTATACACTGCACTGAATAGTGAAAACATTGTTATGCGAGAAAAAATGACATTATTTTTATTTGAATTTACACTACACTAATCTATTATCAATTCCATTGCAAATGTCTTTCTCTCTCTTGGTTTCCGAACAAATTTTTTTCTATTAAATGTTTTTCAAGATTTTTATCGCTAAATATTCGCCAAATATTCGTAAATCGCTTTTTTCAAATTCTGATTTGTATTTTCTCGCAGGCATTCACTTGTCATTTATAATATTACATGTTTTGAATAAATTAGAAAAAATACTTCTGAAACTCACTGCGAAACTCCTGTTCCTGAAAAATATAAATTAATATTTGCTTTTCTCATAAGTGTTTACGCATTATATTCGCCAAATGTTTTTTCTCAATGTATTCAATGAGTCTATTATTTGATTGAATGATTGCACAAAATGTTGTGCAAAAAAATATTTATTGTTATGAAAAATCAAAAATCAGTTTTAAAAAGCAATTCGATGCTATCAACGAGTGGAAAGTGGCGCAACTTATATGCCTGTGCACATTGCACACACCACTGGTCAGACCAAACTCCAAAAACAAAAGCAGAAATTTATGCCATCGTTAATGAAGAAAAAATATTTGATCTAAAAACATGAGCGAAACAAATCCTCGAAAAGCTTTAGTTGAAGTGAATATTTTTTAATAGATTTGAGAAATGTTTTGATTGATATGTCGAAAACGAAAAATACAATTTCGGGTTTCGATTCTATTCGGCGATATTGTAATCAACTGTAAGGAAACGCTACGAATAATTTGAAATTAAAATTATTTAGAAAAGAGAAAAAACATTTGAAATTGATTCCAAGACACGTCTCTCGTCTCTCTGTGGGTTTCAACGCAAACAAAAAGCGTCGGAAAAATAATTCACTTTTTTTCGCTAGAAATTCGTTTATTTTAAAAGAGAGGAAAAAAGCATAAAATAAAAAGTTTTGCTGAGAATACAATGGAAATGGAAAAATTAAAATAAAATAAATGCCTGAGCGTAGAGCACAGAGGCATTGTCGAGCACAGGCACAGGCAGAGAGCACAGGTAGTATTCTAAGAAATGGAATATTGAATTGAATGTGCGATCGCATGACTGCTCAACGATTAAGTTCTGGTTTTGGTCTTCGCTCTCTCACCGCATATGAGTCGAGAGTTTTTGTCGAGAATCGCAAAACAGTTTTCTCATGACTCTCATGACCGCCAACTCGGGTCAAGAGTTTAGGCACCGAAAGCGCGCACACACTCACTCACTCACTCTCATACATACACTTGCATATGGGCACACAGAGCCACACATTACACGCTCTCTGACCCATCCCTGCCCTCCCCGTCCGCTGCGCACATACGTAAACACACCTAAAATGACAGTTTCCGTCGATTTTTTGTCTCTCGAATTAATTACATATTACGTTGAGTTGTGTTTTGGCTCTACTTCTCTACTTCTGCTTTAATTGCACTAATTTTGCCATCACTTGACGTTCTAATTAATGTCTGTTTAAAAATTATGAGATGTCTAATGAAAACCGAAAACTTTTAGTTTAGTTTCGTTTAGAGACCTTTCGCTCGAAACAGGACTTTAATCCAAATAAATTCGTTTTTAATTCAATTCTCGATCATATCATTAATCGCGATTAGATTTGTAGTGAAAATGTTTTTTCAGATCAATTCAAACCAATCGCCGATTTTAGTCTATTATTTAAAATCGATGAAAATATTTCCACTTTTTTCTGCGGAAGAGCTCTAATCCAATGGCGAAAAGCGGCGAAAATATTCTCACAGATTGTCTAAACTGTTGGCGAATCTAAGCTTTTCTTTCAGTTATCAAAAGCCATTAGAAAATTCAATTTAGATCAGAGATTAGGATAAAATGGAAAGGGAGGTCCTCCCGGGCCTACAGTATGACCACATACACCAGCGCTTATAGTGTCTGCGTATACGGGCTTTAAAATTGTTGGAAATATTTGTGAAAAAATGAGATGAAGTGAAGAAAATGTGTGATAAGAGTTCAAAAACCCTTCAATTGCCGTAAATGAGCGAATGATTCGCTGGTTTTGGAATTAGGAGTCTCTCTCTCCGGACATGTAATCCAAAGAAAGAAAAGTTACGAATCTTTTGCCAAAACCATTACGAACTCAATCCTAACGAACAATTGTTTAACACAATTGCAGTTAACGCCAAATTGACGTCGAGTCCAAAAAAGGCATTTCTCGCTAATTAATTGTAACCAAATCAGTCTCCACTCCTCACCTCTCTTTCCTCTCCCTCTCCTCTCCTATCCTCTCCTATTCCTCTCTCCGCGCACTTGTATCCAACTCCAGCTCAAGCCTACCTGTGCCGGCAATTATGGCGTAGCTCACGATCTCATCGTTCAAACGATTCGTTTCCGCGATCTGTCATTTCTAACAGTAATTCCAAACCAATGGGAGTTTTTCCCTAAAATTCTTTTATTTCCAATTTTTCTTTTTCTTCTTCTCTCCTCTTCTTAACTAAATTATAACTTTACATCTTATTCCTTGAATCTCTTGAAAAGAGTAAACAGTTATGTTTTTTTCTATCGAAATAAAATACAACTTTTTATGATTATGACGATAGTAGGAGTTTTATACACAGTTTATATCTGAATTTTATTTCTCTGCAAATTTTTTTGATAGGATGTGTCTATGTTTTTGAATGTCAACCTCTCCTCTAGTACTTCCCAAATGTCGAGAATTTAGATTACTTATCTTAGTCTAGATTAATTCTTGTCGTCAAATATTGAAATGGAACTCATTTCGAACATTTCTAACATTTAATAAAATTAATTTTCAAATTTGATTCGACGGAAAAATGTTTAAATTTATCAACAGATTTGAAATTTGTTTTGATTTTATGTATCGATTAAAAGCGCAGAAATTCCTGAAATTATTATTTTGATTTTGTTTTCCGCATAAAACACTTCGAGTATCGATTACCTGAAAAATTGGTTACATAATTAAGCGTGTTGATATAAATATAATTGTAATAAATGAGCCAAATAGTTTCCACTTGTATAATAACCGGTTAATGAATTTGTATTTTTAATTATTCCGTAAAATTCAACAAGTTTATGCAAGTAAAGCGATAAGAGGGAAAAAGAGATTAATTTAAACTTCTATTTAAATTCAACGCCAATCAGCACTACTTAAAAGTTTTTTGATTTATAACAAAAAGTGATTTATCTCCGACTCGTGTCATACTGTCGCTTGTATTTACATGAGTGACAGCTCAGGCATATTCGCATGAGTCGAATGCGAGGCCGTATACTGTCTACAACAGCACAGCCGTCGAACTCTCGTTCCGTATTAGTTCTGCAAATCTCATAAATCTTTTTTACATTTTGAAGACAACATAAAAAGATTGAAATATTTTCCTCTTTATTCAAGTTTATGGACGACTAGTGCAAGTAGTCATACCATACCATACCTACCATTGCGTTCGATAGGATAGGATAGTATATGACTCCATGGCATAGATGATAGGATAATTGTTTCGGCATTTGCTCTATCGTTGCGTTGCATGTCTGCGCCGGCAGATCAACAAACAGGTTGTTCATCCATAGCCAGTGTGTGTTAGTCTATTCAACTGTTGCCTCACATTATTGTCACTCAATTAAAGTTTATATTCTTCGTTAACATTTGAATTGTTTTTTGTGTTTTGTGTTGATTCGCAAAATCTATTTTATAGTTCGTCTTATCATTTGATTTGAGAACGAAATGCCATTATTTCTCTACTTTGCGAACTCGAGACTCGGAATTCGGCTGATCTCTCAGTTCTCGCAAATTATGTACAAATGATAGCGAAAACAATGAGTGAAATAATTATTTGAAACTTAAAAAATAAGAAGCGATAACTCATTCAATTGGAAGGGCTATCGACCGAAATCACGAAACGCTCGCTATATCTCTCTATCCGTGCATTAGTTCGAGTGTTAAGTACTTTTTTCACTTTTATTACCATTTGATTCATACGTCGAGCGCCCGTCCGTTGAACGGCACACAACACAAGCCAATCGTATGTCCTCTACGGGTATTGTTTGCCTTTGTTGTCCTCTTTCTCGTAGTTATGCTTTGTTTTCCATCTGTTGTCCCTATCTGTGCGACTCATTGTCTGATCTGCAGTTCCCTTCGGAAATTCAAAGCGAGTTTCTGGACTGTGAACACCTGAACAGAATTCCGAATTGACAAAGTTTATTATCACTACATTACTACATGCTACTACCGATACGAATACAGTATACGAACTGTTCTTTTCAATTGAATTCTCCAAAAACGCACTCTTTTCTGATTATGATAATAGAGTTTTCAAAATAAAAAATAGTTTTAAACATGAAATAAATGAATTTAAATTATCATAAATGTAATGCAATTTGACTTCACTCTGAATGCAAACTTTTCAATCGGGTTTACTTCTCTCTCTCTCCTCTCTCTCTCTCTCTCTCTCTCTCTCTCTCTCTCTCTCTCTCTCTCTCTCTCTCTCTCTCACGCAAATACACAAACACTGTTGACTCACTCGTTCTCTCACTGTTCCGAAACAAGTTATGAAATTAGGAGAAAATCAATTTCAATCACACAATCAAATTGAGTGAAAATTTCAAAACCGAAAAAGTCTTCTCGTTTTCGCCCGACTCTCATGTCTTCATTGCAATCCATTGAACGCAAGCGAAGAATTGCGACTATTTTTCCACTCTTTAACTCAATTTCTCAAACAGAAAATTATTGCTTTTAAATGTTTAATTACCTGAATTAAAAATGAATTATAATAGCACTCATTGGCCATAGAATGCAGTAGAAGTAGAGTCACTTTTTCTAGCATGCTCGTTTTTAATACGCGATGTGTTCGCATGTGATGAGAAAGTCCTTGGATTCGTTCGTTCACATGAATCCGAATAAATCGCTTTTCCTTCCAGTCATTACAGAACTGCTTATATATTGTATAATATTATATCAAGAATTCAATACTACTGTTCCTATCGGATGGGATGCGAGGTTAGCGCCGAACAGCCGAACAGAAGGAGAGAGAGAACACACCTGACCCTCGAGTTGATATCTAAAAAAAAGTTTTCCTAATCTATTCGAAAGTTTAATTGCATTGCAAATTCATGCGACGAACTTCACTCTCGGATGCGATGTAGAGCTCAGCAAATATCAGATCTATTTCTTTGTCGATAGACTTTTTCCTCGTAATTAAAATTAATTTTTCGGTTCCCGTATGGTCTTGTGTAGTCGACTTAAAAATGCAATGTATAATTTTATTGCAATTCAAAAATCTAATTACAGTTATTTATTTGTATCATCAGAATAAGAAACTATTTTTTTTAATTATGAAAGATTTATTGTACTGTATATTAACAATTTTCTTTTAAGTATCATTCCACTTTTTTCTCTCGAGACTATTGAATAAATTTGTTAACAAAATCAAAATCTATCCATATTAATTTTTTATCGTTAGATTTGTTGGCCTAAATTGCGCCCAAAAATTCTTTTTTGTTTTAAAAATTTATTTATTAGATAAGAGATAAATAAACATAGTTTTAAAAACTGGGACTAATTTATCCATTTATAAAGTATAGTATTTTTCTTGATTGCAATAAACCATTCGAAATGATATTAATCAGAACTAAATTATTTTTTATGATTAATATAAATAATAATCGCATTGAAAAATATCTTTCTATCTAAGGCTTTGCCAAAAAAATATTTTTGTTTTTATGTTAACAAAAAATATTTGCAAAGAAAATAAATTAAAGAAAGTAAAAATATGTATGTGCTAATATAATACCCGTATAGTCTGGTTACCAGAGAATGGGATAGAAAGAATAAAATTTCCTTGATAATAGCTTTATGCATAAATTGGTTTTGAAAATTCGGCAAGTAATAAAAATAAGCAAATAAGGTTCAAAAATAACAACTTTTTTCTAAATATATGTCTTATCTGATGCGAAAATTATAGAAATATTTGCCTAATTTTTTCAATAGCGATATAACCGCTAAATCTGAAAATAAAACCCATATTAAGGTCAATACGATTGGTGATTGGATTACTAGATATGATATTAACGATTTTCATAATATGTGTACAGTACAATTTATTCTTACCATAGGAATATGCGAACAAAAAAAGCACACAATTTGTATTCTCATATTTGGTGTAACAGTTGGCACCAATTCGTAGCGAACGCATGGAATCGCAACTACTATTAAATCTCGTCTCGAATTCTAATATAATTGAGATATTATTAAAATAGAAATAAAATAATGAGAAAATAAATAAACAAAAAATTCACAAATTCACCCGTTATTGTGCGTAAAGGAGTTAGAGAGTGGAGTAAATGCTTTCTTTATATCTGAATCACGATTTTTGCCAAAAGTAATCGCAATTTGCAAAAAATGTATTTGATATTAAAAGTAATTTTAGCAAGTAACAAATTTCAATTCTATAAATATGCAAAAATAATCAAAATCTAAATTATTTATTCAATCATTTTGTTTATTCCCCTATTTCTAGCGCAGACTTGAAATGACTTGAAAATCAACTTTTATTTCAACACTTATTTGAAAAAAAGAGCGAAAAATCCGAATTAAAGAACTGAACAAAATCTGCTTTCAATGATATAATGGACGATCAGATCAAGATATACGACACCGTTAGGGCCAACCAGTCGTTCTACTGCTACAATCAGGTGCCCAACGGCTACAGTACGACCAATAGTGCGCGACTGAAGAAGTCGAACCACTGGACCAACATCTTCACCTGGAAGAAGAAGGCCAAACAGGCGCCCAATAGTATTCTCGACTACCCGTTCATCACCAACACTGTGCCGGCGATGGCCCAGAAGTACAGTTCGGTGTCGGCGGCCACAGGCCTCGCCTACTCATTTGCACCGCCGTCGGCACGACTTCCGCCGACGCCTGTCAACCATTACGGCGCACATGACGTGCGGCACGACTTCATAGCGGCGACGACAACGACGACGACAACAATTCACGCCTCCATTAAAGGCAGTTCTGCTCACAAACAGCACCCAAACAACAGTCTGTTCTACTCGCCCTGGGAGTCGTTTCACGACCAGTCAGTCAACCACTTAACCGACGAGTGCACCTGTCAGGCCAACCCAGCCGTCGACACATACGGTTCGCTCAAAGACGAACCGAAAGCATTGCGGGCATTGTCTTCGAAATGTGTGCCAATGATAGCGCCGGCAAATGAGCCGATCTATGAGTCGAGACGTCTCTCGCGAATGGATTTGTATGCCTTAGAGGAAGAGAATGGCAGTCGAAAGGGAATGGAGTTTAAGAGCAAATCGAGTGACTCGTTGTTCAAACCGAGCAAAGAGTTGCCATCAAATGGTATGAAGAGTTCGCGCAGTAGTACTACACTCAACGCCAACCCATTCGGATATAAGGCCCACAAAGCTAGGGACTCGACGTCGGCGACAGTCAATGAGCGGTTCCTCAGATTCTTCAAGAGGTCGTCGACGGATCCGTACAATTCGATCGCATCCCGAAAGTCAATCCTCGAGTGCGAAGTGAGTGCTTATGATCTCATCAAACGAAAGCTGAAGACAGAACTGATCGATGAGTTCGAAGACGACGTCGACGACAGTCTCAGTGATAACGCCATCGAAAACGAGACCAACGCTACCGGCGTTTCCCAACCCATGGATGAGACGGCACTCAAGTCTAACCGCAAGTCAAGCCTATCCTCACTGACCGACGCCAAGACTGGTCTTCAGTCCACTCCCAAAACCAGACATCCAGTTGCGGCCAATAGTGTCCGAATCGGTGGCATTGGAATGCATTTCGCACTTCCGGCCCACAAATCAAACAAAAGTAATAACAACTCAAACAATATATACTCAAACATCGACGCGGGCTCTGAGAGCACACCGTCCGCCAGCACATGGAGTGATAGCTCTGGACTTTCATCCAATGAATCCAATGAAAGCATTTCAGTTCCCGAACCCGATTACGACTTCGACGACAATGACTACAATGACTACCAGACCTATAATGGCTCGCAATCGGGAAGGCATTCAACAAACTTTCAACACTTGAAGCTCTCATACTCTCCACCACTGCTCGCGAAACGAGTCACTAATCAGAGTAATGGCGAACCGAAACAAAACGATTGTCTATACGACCAAAACAATGCCAAACAGTCATCGAATGCCAACAAATCGCCGAAACATACCAATTGTCAAATCGGCGACAATCGGCACATCAATCGAGTTTCGCAGACAAACGGCAATGAAAGCCCTTATAGGGCAGTGCCGCCACACCGCCCGTCCATTACCACCAATGAGCCGCCTTTACCGCCACCGCTGCCGCCGAATATACCCGAAGCACCCGTTCTGTCGGCCATCGACTTTCCAACGGCGACATTGAGTAAAAGTGCATTAAAATCGAGTTCAACGACACCTAAACTAATGTCATATCAATGTGAGCTCAAAGACAAACTCAATTCAGGCGTCAAATCGATTCTCAAGAAAACGCCAATAATTGACAATAACTTATCAGTTAATGAGAAAAGTCTATCAAAAAGTGAAAACGACATCCGATCGACGAACTCCTCGTCCGAGTCGTGCGATTATCTCAAAACATTCAAAGAGTTCAAAGAGTCGCGACTCCGGACGGGTCGACAGCAGCGAAAACGCGTTCAGTTTAAGTCGCAATCGGATGACCGGCTCAGCGCCGATCAGATGAACGGAACGATCTTCGAAGTCGACGAAAGCGACGAACCTATCTATGATGACGTCCAACTGCCCGCTGCCCACTCCCACACCCACTGCGCCACTCCTGCTACCGACACCCCCGACACTCGTCTCTCTGGTCAACAGTCTCTCGACGGCGACAGTTCGACAGCTAATCTGTGCCACAAATCGGAACCGACATTAAGTGATAGTCGAGTTGGAAGTGTTGGTCCCGACAAACGAATGGCAGCCAACGGTGCGCTCGAGTTCATCGAATTCGATCCAAGTATGCGCTCATTATATCATTTGATTTTGCAATTAATCAATACATCAATACATTTGACTTAAGTACAGATAAATGCTTTCAATTGTCGATTGATCTCTACTTTCAATCTTCTATTCTCTCATAAGAATTAGTTCTCATATCAAAAGCGCTTTTCATTTATGAGATATTTCTATAATTTCTTTTTGAAAATTCATAATCTTTTTGCTAATCTTTTTTCACTTAAAAACTGAATTGAATTGCATTTCTTGTATAGAATTTGTGTCAAATGTTTTAATTTACGAAAAAAGGATTTCCAGTCAAACAATTGGGAGAATACTTTCACAATTCATTTGTATCGGAAAGTGATATATAATTGATGTAAAAGTGATTTAATGCTTACTTATTGTTCGACTCATGAATACAATTTAAGGGATTATTTCTCTTTATTTTCTACAGTGTAAAACGAGCTAAATTATTATTACTATTTACTTTTTTCCTACTTTAAACTGATTTTACATCACTTAAAGTTATTTAAAATCCACTCATTTGACACATTTTACGGCTAATATATTTAACTAATTATAAATTTAATTTCATTTTTTCGTTTTTTCGTAAAGAATTAAAATAAAAACTGAATAAAAAATAAGATTTACTTTTAATTTAAAGCTTCAGATATTTAGGTTAGGACTCTATTTCGTAGTCAATCTTCTCACGGATTAGTGTGTTTTGTGTGAAAAGATTATTATTAAAAAAAATTCTTCATCTCTTCAATAGGTTTTAATTACATTGAGTTTGAGAATTAGTGAAATGTAAAATAAAAGAATTAAATGCAGATATTTGGCAGAAATTAAAAAGTGATTCAAGGATTTGCTTTCATTAGACGTTCGGGTATTATGTTCTGCCGAAGCGAAGGATACAAACGCTTAACGTCTTATCGTTTCAATTCCCATATAATTTATTTGCAACGAAACAAATGCTTTTCAGATATTAAATATAATTTATAACTTCTTTCGATTGTTTTTCTCACTCTATCTCTCGAAGTAATTGAGTAATGAATTTAACTCTAATTTTACTGTTAAATGATTGCCTAAACAGTTGTTTGCATTTTTCGAAAAGAGTTGGCTTTTAAATGCTTTTTCAGTCATTACTCTACTTTCAAGTCGTGACACAATCGCTAATTGTCTGCAAACTTATTCAGAAACAAAATTTATTTCCTTTTCTGGTAAAACACAATCGAAATAGTCATTCGAATTATAATAGAAATATTTTAGCATTAATTTGATTTACGGTTTACGAGACCTTGAATTTCGACATTAAAATACAATTAATTTTTATTTTTGTTTATTTTTATTTTAGATTCCAAAGTTATTTAGATTAATTATCGATATTTCATTTTAATTTAACTTTAAATCCTATAAAAAGAATATTTTTTGCTTTTTAAAGCAATTTTTAAACAATTTAATTATTATTTAATTAAAATTAAAACTTGATAAATTAAAGAAAAATTTGAAAACCTGTCACTGAAACCCGAAGACATACTACAGAACTGTATGAATTAGCATGTATTAAACCGAATGTATTTTATTTGGTTTAACATTGCATAAAATTAAAGTTAGATGTTTTTTCTTATCAGAAAAGTTCTGATTAATTTTATTTTTAAAAATAAAACGAATCATTAATTATAATTAAATAAAGTAAAAAAAGTTGTGAAACAATTTTGCACAGTTTAAAAAGAGAGGCAGAAGACACTAAATATATTCAATGTATAATCACTGGCAATGATTGGAACGAATTCTAAATAACGTATATATTTTGGATAAACACAACCAGTTGTGCGAAAGACGGCAATACCTGAATCGGTTCCTTGAATTGAAAAGCAATTAAGTAAGAGCTGTGCAAAGGGGGCGGACGGGGGTATAGCAGTTAAATAGAGTGTTGGTTACAAATATAAACTATCAAAGTTTTTTGCAAGAAATTTTAATTATTAGCCCAAATTTTTGTTAAAATTTTTATAAATCCGGTATAGATCTAGTTGAATTAAATAAATCTAACTGAATTAAGCATAATGGCTGTTTGGCATGTTACTTATTATGCCTTCTAACTTTGTCATCCGAGACTGACGAGCTTGTACATTCTTGAATTAAGCTATAAATGAGGCTAACATTGAGATATATATTTGTGCAGTGTAAGAAAATGTGTATCAAAATAGCGATTTGTATTAATTAATTTTTAAATTAATTTTGATTACATTTCTTCAAATGTTATTTGTGTTTATTAGTGAGAGATTTCGCGATTTGAAATTCTTTCGATGTATTATGAGTTACGACTAGAAAAACAAATACAGTATAAAATGGGAATTGAAAAGAATTTGTCGCCAAACCCATAAACTGACCCTGGCATTATTTGTCCACAACTCTGTTTACCGTTTATTTATTTATTCGCTGCAAATGGCTCTGCATTTCAATTGAGTGCCACTTCCAGAGCGAGTGACAAGATTTGCGAATTGATACTCGACTTTGAAGACGTCTTTCGATTCGCAACCAAATTATCGCTATTTCGGAGTTGACTCTTAACTGTTCGACAGAGCCGTTAAAAGCGAGTGCCGGTGCCCTCGAAACGAGTGCGAAAAGGCATAGTTTTATACTGTGTAGCTCTATCTCAATCTATTCAATTAAGCTAACAGTGGGGAATCCGAACTGAGACTTATTTCTTATCGCGGATTACATAACAGCAAAAACATATCAATTTATTATTTATAAATAGTTTTGGCGACAATTAGCTGAGAATTTCTGTATCAAACTTACACTCGACTGTCGACTAATTGTTCAATCAATTTAAGCATTAAAATTATTGCTAAATTTACTGTACAGTATATATCTTGAACAATTTTTATCAATTTTTCTTAGCATTTGATTAATTTTTGTGCAAATTTTATTTATTTTTAATAAAATATTTTATCTATTATTTTTATAATTAAAATGATAAGAATAAAACTCTAGCTTAAATTAAATTGCCTTAATCCAAGTAATTTTTTATGTAACTTGTTAGAATTTGATGGAAAATGTTGATTAATTTGTCGATAAAAGCCTTTTTTGTATCAATTGATTAATGAGTGACAATAGCCAACCATTAGCTCTCTGACCACAACTGGTTCGGTTCGGTTTGGTTTAGGTTTCGCCGCTTTCTTTCATTCCATATATACTCTAATATATAATATCGTTGTTTAATGTCTTATATTTGCAGTTCTTTTCTCATTTTATTTCTCAATAATTAATATATATTTGATTAGTGTCTCGGCTTCTAATGATTTCACAACAAGTGTTTGAATTCATTGCTCACAATATGCCAACTGTTTGCTCGATAGACGAGAAGTAAATAAACAGAATATTCTCTGCCATTCGAGTCAGTCGTCGAGAATATGATTTTGTGCCGCACTTTCACTTCGTATCGCATCAGTCCATCACTCGATTCGAGCCTTCCTTTCAGAGTTGGCTCAAACGGAACCCAAACGCTATTCTCAGCCTTTGTTTGTGATTATCGAACGTTTTCCCAGTTTTCCAGTTAAACAAAATTCAATTTTAATCGCTGTAAACGAAACTTATTATTTAATGAGTTTATTATTATAAAAAAGTTTATTTATTGTAATAAAATTTGAAATTCAAATTATTTCAAGTTTTAGGTCAGTATTAAAATTAAGTTTTTTCTTCTGAAAAAATTCTTTATTTTTATATTCAATTCGATTAAGTTTTTGAAATATTAAGTTCAAAAATTTTTATGACATTGAATATGTTAACCCTAATTATCCAAATGTTTAATGCAGATGATACAATGCTGCAATTTTCCTAACTTGATAAAAGCTGACATGGTTATAATTTTTAATTGTGTTTATATGCAATAACCGTTTGCATTTATAATTGAGCAATCTAAAAAATTTTCGAAAACATTCAGTGGTTATTTATCTAGTCAATTAAAAATGATCATATATATTTTGTGGAATAAAGAGCGTAATGTTATGCAGATATTTGAATAATTGATTGATCCAGTAGTGGATCTCTGTGTGCAGTGTCGGGCGCATTGAGCACCGAATCGAGAGCCCAATCCCTGGTACTATCCCTGACCTACTCCATAATGACCGGCACTTCTACCAGAATCTGCGAAATCTCGCAAACCGTAAGAATTTTACTTCAAAAACAGTTATTGCGTTCAATGTTTAGGGCGTAACGAGAATTTGAATTAAAGGCTTCAGTGAAACGGCTTTAGACGGCTCTCGCGAATCGAAGGCAAAACACACACCGATTCGCAACCGATTAATACTTTTATACATTATTACCGTTTAATGTTAGCAACAAATCCTAAACTTATTTGTTTGGCTTTTCTGACGAGACTTTATTTGTATGATTGGTTCGACCATTAAATTGCTTTCTAATAACTGTGTACTGAAAAGGTCGGGTATGTGAAGGGTGTTTGAGTTTTCTGGCATTAAAGTGCATATAAACATTGCTCTCTTTGCTCTCATATGATAATGACTTGCTCATTTGCTCATTTGCCCAAGAGCAAATCATTTCGGGTAAAGCATTAGTGCGAATAATTTTTTCTTTCGTTTATTAAAAATACTTTTATTGCTGTACTGTTTGTGATATAAATAATATTTAATATAAAAACAATTTTTATTTTCAAACATGTATTTTGACGTTCGCTCCGTTTTCCACAATCAAACCGAATTTTTTTTATCAAAGAAAATTATTTATGTAATGCTATTTTTAAGCACGAATTGAAATCTTTTTTCATTTAAATTTTTTTCTCTCAAAAGTCTATACTCTTTAGATTTTTTGTCTGTTGTCTAACACTTAAAAAGCAAATGCATTAAAACGTTCTCTTCGTATAAGAAATAAATAAATTTATAATTTTAGTTAATTTTGAAATTCATTTAAAGAGAATAAACGAGAAAAACAGTTTAAATATGAATTATTAAAATAATTTCTTTATTAACGTTTTGTGTGTTGTTTTTTCCATTTCACAATTTGATTACCATTCTTCTTGTTCTTCTGCTGGCCTTTTAAACTGTTTAGATATTTATGCATAAAATGTGTGTCTCTTTAATCGTATAATTTATACATTAGTTGTTTGACTGGTTTTACTCCTAAACTCTATTCCGAGTTGTTTTAGTGCTGCTGTAGTCGCGATCTTTTCATAATAAAAAACTCATGTTTGAAAATAAAAAACTTTAACATCAAATATCTTCCGGTTTCTCTGAACACTTGTAGGTGAGCACTTGACTTCGTCACCGGCAGCCCAGGCAGCCCAAGCAGCGGAAGGGCGGATGAAACGGACAGATCTCAGAGCGAAACACAATAATTCGTTAACTGAATATCAAAACAATTTCAATAATAACAGTAATCGAGTCTCAGATAATGAAGTGATTGCAGAGATTAGACGCGCGAAGCCATCAATGCCTTCCTCTTCAGCTACTAGTGCGACATCCAATTCCCTTTCGAGCGGCGCTCAGCACAAACTCAGTTCAAACTATACTAATACTAATCACTTGAGAGTACCCATAGCTGAGCGAAGATTTCTGCCGCAAGTGATGACACAAATCGCGAACAAAGCTAACGGTTCGACAGCGGCTGACGAGCCGACGAGCGACCGACAAGAGGCGAAACCCACCGCCAGAACAGTCGCACCGCAACCACAGGCCAGGGCCACAAAGTCATTACCGAACAGTTCAACCCTAACGGGTAGTAATTGTTTTGCGCCAAAAGAGAGACTCTTTCCGACAAACGCTGAGAAGAGTTTAGAAAAGCAAACATTACTACCGGTTAGTGAAGACAAATGCGCTTCAGTTGACATCAAAAACAATGTTTCGTTTGAAACCAAATCGTATCAAAAGCCAAACAAAGCGACAAATATTGCAAACATTAGCGATAAGACGGAAATCGCGTTTTCCTCGCATTCACACCAAAGCCAGAGTTCGGCCGTCAGTGCGCCGTTCGTTCCAATCAATAGTTTCCGATCGAATGGTTCGAATGGTTACGACGGCATCAAAGCCGCGAAGTCTTTGCAATCGATTGACGAGTTGTCGCAAAACACGTCATTTAATCCGTATTTGTGTACCATTTCAATCAAAAACGGAACCAACAATCGGGTCGTCAATCAGACGCACATCGCCACCAATGTCTGTCTGACCACAAGTCAGGCGCCGTTTGATTCGATCGGTTCATACCATTCCTCGTCGTCTCTCTACGATCCGGGAACCCAGTCTTCGAGCGACTCATTGAATGCCGAAAAGAAGCACTTCTTGGCGCCGAAGCCGGGCCTAAGCGAGAGTCCAATTACAGTGATTTGCGCCAATTCTGACGACAAGATCGTGATTAACGTTCCCTTAGATAACGCGTTTGACAGCATTAATGACCACATCTATGAAGAACTGGACGCTTATGTCGACACCGATGACAGTAGTCTCGAGAACTGCAAATCGATATTCGACGGCGCGTCCAAAGACGAGATCCTCGAGTTCCTCGAAGACGCGAAAGAACGCGTCGGCGAAGACATTCTGGTCGACGCCAACTGCGACGCGAATATTGAAATACTTGAAGCGATTGATGTGATTGAAGACATGGAAGAGAATCCGATTCTAAACACAAAGAATTTGATCGAAACGACCGTTTCGTCGAACCGACGCAACCGAACCAGTAATGTCAGCAATTCGTCGACCGACTCGACGGCAACCACTTCCAGCTCTATCGACATCGAAGACGATATAATAAAGTGCGCGATCACTAACTCGGTGTCAGTCGGACAGCTGGTTGAGCGCAACGACTCGGGAGTCGGCGCCGAAACCAGCAAACCGTCCAGACTTAGGAAACTGAGTCTAAACGACGAGGTCGAGCACCAATGCACCGGTAAGTGACTGATCACTGCTTTAATTAATTGATTTATTAATTATTTTAACTTTCTTTTTGACATTAAACTCAATTTTAATGCTTTTTTAGTTTCAATATTTGTTTTTGTTTTAATTAATCTGAAAAATGAGTAAATTTTGATGAATTGATTGATTGATTGAATGCGAACCAGACTGTGAACAACACGTCGACCCTCACGAGGATGAGGTGACGGGACTATTACACTACCCGTTGTTCTGCCATCGGTGCGACAAAAAGCGCAGCGAAAGGAAAGAGATTATATCGGAAATAGTGGACACGGAGTTCAAGTACGGCCGGGACTTACGCATCATTCGCGAGGAGTTCTACCGCCCGATAGAGATCGCAGGCCTTCTCAGTAAAGAGCAGTTGAGAGGAGTTTTCCTCAATTTGGATGAACTGATTGGCGTTAACTCGAAGTTCTCGGAGAAACTACAGGACGCCATCGACATCGCCACCGAACAGGGCGATGAGGTTCGGCTCGATTTACACATTTCGCTCACTTTGTCCCACTTCTGCCCAATTATTTCACTTTTTATTAATGATTTGAGAAAATTCTCAATTCAACAAAAAGTTGGAAAAGAGAATAATTTTTTGCTGTTTAGCTTTTATTGCATAAGCATTGCATAAAACTTTAATCAGATTAAAGTTAATTTACAACGTTTCCTAATTTTTATTCTAATTTTGTTGTTTTTAATTATTTTCTTGTTTATTCAATTTATTACATTCTAATATATTTTAATGCATTTAAATCTTTTTAGGATTTAGTGCAATAATAGTCAAAATATTTCGTATTATTTGTTTGAGTTTAGGATTAATTTATTGCACGAAAACAAAATTTTTTGAACAAAACATTTAACCAAATATGCGATAAATTAAAACTATGCCTTTGCGCCCAACCCTCTCGGCACAGGACTTCACGACCGTCAACATCGGCAAACTGTTCCGCGACTCGTCGTCTATGCTGCACGCCTTCGAAGCCTATTGCGTACGACAGGGTTCGGCCGCTCTTCTACTCAACCACTTGGAGAAGGAGAAGGAATTGTTGCGAATCTTCCTCAGAGTCTCGCAAATGGAAAACACACTCTTGAGACGAATGAACTTACGCTCGTTCCTGGTGGTCCCGGTTCAGAGAGTCACTAAGTACGAGCGCCTGCCCTCCCAGTCCACTGTCCCTCCACACAGCGAACTAATTGCTTCGCTTTTCCAAACCATTCAAACCAATTCATAGATGAGATTAAACTCTTGTTTTGCTGTTTAACAACACAAATACCAGTCGTTTTAAATCACTTTTGAGCAAAAAAAAGCAAAACTTTTTTTCTCAAAGTTTATTCAGTTTTTTCTAATTTCTTTCAATCAATTCTAACGGTCGTTGTTCTGGTGCCCAAACAGATACCCATTACTCCTGAACCGTCTCTACAAAGTAACGCCATATCATCACAGAGATAGGGAAGCGCTGAGAGAATCGCAACAGAAGGTTGAGCTACACCTCGAGCACATCAATCAGCAGACGAAGGGTACGATCGGCGCCACCACTAGAATCTGGAGACGAATCTCCAATCTCTCGACATCTCACCGGCGGCTCAATAATGTCGACGATATCGGCAACATTAAGATCCGAAAGGTATACCCTCTCGGCCTTTGCCGCCCGCGCTCTCTTCCAAATGACTAACCATTCGAAATATTAACCGAACCTAAGGCTGCGCTCGAGATCTTGAAGTGGAATCAAGAAGAGACCCAATTCGTGGTCATCGGAAAAGTACTCTTCACTACAATAACCGATTATACGGTTAATCGAAAGGCAAAGACTCTCAAGTTCCTAACGGCCAGTGCGCTGCTCGTGACCCTCGGCCGACCCAATCAGAACTATCGGCCCGATCTGGTCAACACGACTGACGCCGAGAAAGACATGGTTTTCCCGCGCGATAACACCGGTATCACTGATGCCGTTCTGCTCCTCATTAAGGAGAAGTGCGGCCGATATGCGCTGCAGAAGGTATGCAATCAATCGCTTCTTTCAAAGACTACTCTCAACTCAAAGCCACTGTTTGTACCGTTCGGTTCGATAGGAAACCCTAAACTTGAAGTCATGTGTAATCAGTTCGGAGACCGAAAGCGACGAAATGTTTGAAATACACGAACAGACGACCAAAGAATCGATTTTATTTAAGGTATTAATTGCTTTTATAATCAATTAATTTCAAAAACAATTAGTTTGGAAAATAAGTTTAAACTGATAGCCAGTATTATACAGTATGAGTTTATTCAGTAGTTTTATAATAGAAACTAATATTGCAATTGTGTTGTTGTGGTTGTGTTGGTAAAGGCGGAGACACTGACGGAGACGAAGGACTGGTTAAAGCAATTGAAATATCATTCGAAAGATTTGGGTAATTGGCGGCGAAGACGGCCCGCATTGGCCAACATAATGATGGTTCGACAATAACACTGTGATATGTGACTCGTATTTGACATTATTTCTCAACAAAACAAAAAACGAAAATATTTGGTTCACTAAAAAGCGGTTTCTTTTTTGCTGCTCTATTGTTGCCTCAATCGCGATATTCTTGATATTAAAAGCATTTATTTTGAAGTTTAGATCAATTTTGTCTTCACTTTGAGAATGAATTTCGCAAAACATTTATATAAAAAACCGAAACAACAGATAAAATATATCTAAAGATATATAGAATATAACATAATTAGTAATTATTAGAGCAATGATTGGTATAGTTAGCCAATGATTGGACTGAAGTTTTCCAATTAATAACGAACCTAGATACATTTTCTACCCAATTATAAGTTATATATATTATATAGAATACATTCAACACATTCAACTAAACTATGGATTATAGTTTTGAAACTAATTAACAAAACAAATGAATCAATCGCTTAAAATATTCTGATATTAACTCTTTTTGCCGAAACTATGAATATTAACGCGAAAAGTCTTTTTGATATGTTTTGTAAATTTGCATATTTTCTCTTCAATTGTAGTGATCGTTGTTTTGATAAATCAGATGAAAATTCAAATGTTTTTATAGTCATTAATGAGATAATATACACAAATACATCTCATTTTCAACTCATTTTCTGTCAGTTTTTTTTGTATAGTAATGACTAACTCTATAGACATGTAGATTAGGTTTGTTTTGAGGAAACTAGTTATTAATACTAACTTAGACTATGAACTTGGTGGAAAACATTCAGTATGCCTGCTAGTATTTTTGCCACTAACGAAAGACAACGAAAAATATTTATTTGCGAAAATCATTGCTCTAATAATTATGGCTTTTATATGACTTGACATTTGGTCTGTTTGTAAATATATGTATCGAATAGTAATTAGAAATGAATTAATTAATTAAATTAATTGTCATATTTCTCATTGCGTTTTAATATAAATGTCATACTTCTAGTCTGTATTTACTCTGAATTTTATTAATATATTGTATTTCACATCACATGCATTCGTATTTGTCATATCAGCCAAAATATACATTATATTCGAATTGTTTGTCAATTCAATTAAAAATCGATTTGAATTAATATCACAGAAAACTATATATATATTATATATTGTATTAAATAATAATTGATATAAAAAGCGAACACTTTATTAGATTTGAAAATAAATTAAATTACTTTTTAAGCGCTATTCTCGTTGATGAGCGACTGGCTCTGTTCGCCGTAGAGGGGGTCCGACACCCGGACCACCGGCTTTCGCAAGACTGAGTGGCGGACTAGTCTCATAAGCATTGACGCCAACGGATCCCAATTGTCGTAATGCGATAATAGGGTTATTGTGAAAAATGACAGATAGAGGGGTATTGTGCCGACGAAGAACAGACGCGGATATGCGACCCCTTTGACCAACACGTCGAACAGGATTGTCAACGGAATGGTCAGAGAGATCGACAGCGACGCCAACAGCGACGACGTTAGGAAACAGCCCCTAAGAGGACAAACAGTTAGATAGCGGTCATAGCGGTCATAGCGGTCTAGCGTTCCGCTGCTTAGTATTGATTGCATTCACTCATTCGCTTCGATTCCACACCAATTCCTATTCCCATTCAAATCAATAATTGATTCATTCTTTCTATTACTATATATGCAGTGTATTTATAAACAAAAAGAATATTTCGTAAATATTTGATAAAACGTTTGATTGCAAATAAAACTGAATAGCATTTGAGGTAAAATGTAAGTCAAAGCAACACAGGAAGGGAATGGTAGATAAGAAAAAGATATGATAAAGAAATAAAATGAAATGAAAGCAAACGACAAAGTAGTTTAAATGTCAAATCTCTGGATTACAAGAACTGGTTTTAATTTTATTCAAATTATAAAAAATAAAATCTATTTTAATATTAAGACTATTTAAAACATATCGATATTTTGACAATAAGTATATAAATTTGTTATAAAACTGGAAATACTTTGGAAAATAGTTTTACATATTTATCAACGCTTTGCCAATCTTTCGGTCGACGCAAACATCGAATAAATGATATAAAAGCCAAACAATACTAAACTTAAGGAACAAAACGAAAGTTAAGACAAACCAAAGCCATAAGAACTCTGAGAAAACAGTGCCAATGAGTCCATTGACTAGAATTATAGACCACTGTTCGGTGTTCGGCCACTGAAACACTTCGAGTTGACTGAAGTGGAGAATGAAAAACGCCGGCCATAGCAACACCAGATTGAAGAGACCGACGAATCCTGTGCAGACAAACCGGTTAGTCGTGAGTTGGCAGTCAGTGACACAATGGGAGAAAATTAGGTTAAATACCGAAAAACATGGGAATATCGATCGCGTCTTCATTACTGACTTTGTGTCGGAGGAGGACTATATACGCGGCATAAAAGAAGGCTCCGCTCAGAGCCCAAAGTGCACCGATAGGTATGTAATTAATTGAGTCTAAGCGCGACTGCGCGGTCGTAATGACGGCAACGCTTCCGACTGACACAACAACTCCGACTAATTTGGTTAACGAGAAGTTGTCTGAAGACGAGTTCGACGGGAATACCGGCGCCAATAGGATCGTGAAGAGCGAGGATGTGCTCGACAGCAGATTGACGAGTCCGGCCTCCGAGTACTTGAGCGCCAACTGATAGCTCCAATTGGCCAAAAACCAGAGCGAACTGAATATAAGCGACAGTTTGACGGTTTCGGCGATCGACAGTCGGTTGGCGTTCAGTCGACTCGTTTGGAACGACTGCTCCTGCGCTCGGAGAGTGGCCTGATATGAGAGCCGAGCGATGAGCGCCTCCTCGGCCTGTGATTCCGACAGCTGTCGGACTTCCGTTAACTTCGAGAAGCGAACGGTTTTGTGGTTGGAGTTGGCGGACGAGTGGCCCGACTTGTGGCGACTCTTCTTGCGTTTGTCGGAATCGGATTCGGTTCCACTGCTCTTCTCACTGTTCACACAACTGCTGGCGTCCGAACTCAGCTTCAGAGGCACCCAAATCGGGTCACTCAGCACTTGTTCCCATTCGGCGCTATTCTTGCGCTCATTACTCGCGTTCGAGTCGTTGTCGTCGTTCGAGTCGTCGTTCAAGTGGTCGCCACTCGAGTCGAGCACCGAATAGAGCGGTTGAGGGCCGGCGGGCGAAGGGGTGCCGTTGGACGAGAGGTGGATGTCTGCGTTGGCCGACTTGACGGCGCCGAGCAGTTGCTGGCACTGCTGGCGCCACGACTTCCACACCAGGAATCCCAACAAATAGATCGTAAACAACGATGTCTTCACATAAGTACTGAAAAACGGTTTATTGTATTTCTTCTCTTTGTATAAGTATTCACTCAATTCGGAGCTCAACACCCAAATCAAGTCCACCACCAGTAAGACGATTGACCCGCAAGTGATTCGGTACACACGGACTGTCATTACACGCGCTTCCGGGCCGAGACTCCCGACAGACAGACAGGACTTCGCATTAATCGCGAATTCAAAGCCGTTTTCAATTCAATTCAACCATTGATTGGATTTAAAATTTCACTCAAATTCTCGGCTCTCGGATGACATGACATGATATCTCCAAACATATGCCATAACTCACGTCCTATTCAACCAAACATTTTAAACGCAATTTACTTTTCAAACGCATTAATACGACATTTCATTCATTTCTAATGTTTCCCCAAAACGTAATTTATGCCATATTTTTGGGAGTTTTGTTTACAACTCTTCCGTTTAGTAAAAGCTGTCAATAGATGTCATGTTTAAATGTAGATTATCTCTAAAAAACTGTGCCTTGCTAACTTAAGTTTTGGTTAACTAACAAGTAAGTTAAGATAATCTTGCTAAATTTTCCTGTCTCAAATATAAAAGAAGTTATTTTTATTTAAAAAGAGCTAAATCTATGCTTTCGAAAGGAAGTAATTTTAGCAAGATAATCCAATTGTACGGTATAGATTTATTTAATTATAAAAAGTTGTATTCAATTGCACAGATTGTTTGCAATTGAATTTTCTGTACATTTGAATCTAATTTCGAGAAACCTTTTCGAAGTTTAGGCGATTAATACGAATGGTTTTTGACGAATAGGTTCTGAGCGGCGGACGCGCCTCCCAGACCCCCGCCGTAGAGCCCCTGCGCCGCCTCACTGTTCGCCTGAAACGCATTCATTGAATTAATTTGATTTGAGATATGAATTACGAAAAACTACTTTCGCTCTCTTCATGAGCTCTTGTTGTCCGGCCTTCACGTTCTCCTTCTTCGCGCCCCAGGCTTTGATGGCACTGGCCTGTAGTGCCCGGCCGTAGCTGAATGTGAGTGCCCACGGCTTTTTGGCCGAGTATTGATTGATAGCACTTAAGTTGATTGAAGCCTCTTCTTCGGACTGACCGCCCGATAGGAAGACTATCCCTAAACACAAACCGACTGTTAATTGCATTGTTTGTCATTGAGTGGACACTCGAGAGCACATACCGGGCACTGCGGGCGGAACTGTACGCTGAAGGGCTTCGACAGTAGCCCTCGCGATGTCCTGCGGCGACGATTTGTTCTTGCAGGCTTGGCCGGGCGTCACCATGTTGGGCTTGAGTAAAGTGCCCTCGAGGAAGATGTGGTGATCACTGAGTGCTTTGTAAACGGCGGCCAAAACTTTTTCCGTTGCCTTTTGACAAACTTCGAGGTCATGAGTGCCGTCGGGTATTATCTCCGGTTCCACAATCGGCACGAGTTTGGCCTAAATTGCAATTATAATTCGAAATTTGTAACTTAACGACTGGTTTAACAACTGGTTCAATATGGAATGGCAGACCTGTTGACAACACGCGGCATACCGGGCCAACACATTCGCGTTCTCGAGTATGGCCAGAGGCGAGGGTCGGTGTTCGGAAATGCGGAGAACACACCGCCATTTGGCGAAACGACAGCCGTCTTTGTAGTACTGTTCGCAACGCTTCAACAGATCGTCCAAACCCTGGGTTGTGGTCTCGCCATCGGTTCCCATCAGAGGAACGACTCCTTTGTCTACTTTAATGCCGGGAATAATGCCTTTCTTTTTGAGAAGTTCGGCGAAAGTAGTGCCCGAATCGTCCTTTTGGTAAACGGTTTCGTGGAATAGGATGACAGCACTTATGTACTGAGACATCGAGTCATCGCAAGTGAACAGCATTTGCCGGTATTGGCGACGTATCTCCTCCTCGTTCTTCGCGCCAATCGATTCCAATCGCTTACCGATAGATCCTAACCATACGTCTCGTTATTAGAAAATAGCAATAATTACGGCTTAACTGCACATTACCCGGGCTTTCGTCCGCAGCCAATATGCCCTTCCCTTTAGTCACTATCGCATTGGCGGTCTGTATCAGCTCTTCCTTCACTTCGTTCGGCAAATAATTAAAGTGAGCCATAGTTTGTACGAATTTAAACTGTTTAACGAATGCAAGCAATAAATAATAAATGTACAAGATGCGTTGAAACAAAATTTGAATTTCTTTCAATAAATAATTTGCAATGAAATAGTGAGCGTGACAAAGGCGCTTTATTATTTAGCTTTTTCTTAAATTATTACAGTGTTTTGCATAACAAATTTTTAATATTAATTTTGCCAAGTTGAATTTTTTGGCAAAAGTCAGATAATTAAACAAAACTGTTTTTGTAATACATTTTTACATATAAAAATAAATAAAAAGTTTATAAATAATTTTTAGAAAACAATAACTGAAGTTAAACTCTCGCTTTGCATTTGTTCTCTTATTTCAAACAATACACCCTGTTAGATTTATCAAAAAATAAACATTTTACACCTTATTTGCAAGGATTAAAAAATTTTGAGCCCATCATGATTTAATAAAAATTATTACTATGGACAATTTATTTCAGCATTTAAAACTTTAGCATAATGTAATAAAAGTCTAATTAAGCCTAAAAAAAGCTTTTTTCAGAATATCAGAAACAAAAACTTCCATTAAAGAAAGATTAAGACTGTAACAAGATTACTTATAGATTCCCTCACTTACAAGTTTATCAACTTTTTCAGATTAATTCGAACAGTATATTTGATTTTATGTAATTAAAACTAAAATGAATTTCAGTTCAAAAGCAAATATAATTAAGAATAAAATATCGAAAACATTGTACGACTCTCTGTCTGTGTACTGCAAATGAGCCGAAACGCAGACAACTGTTGAGCGACTGATCGGAAACTTTCAATTCAAGGCTAGTTCGCCAACAATATGGAAATGTTGCATGTTACGAATGGTTGCATTAAACTTATTTCGAAAAGCATCTACCTCAATTTTAATGTGATGTGTAGACGCTTGTATAAACAACTCGTAATTTTAAGTAAAATATCAATATTATCGTTATTTTACTAATTTTATTGAAATGTTTTTCGTATATAAGGCAATAAATGATAGAAACTATAAAAAAGTGATTTCAATAGAAGCCAAACAAACATATGTTATAAAAATGTTTATTTAGAGCATAACTTGAAAGTAACTACTTATAGAGGATGTGTTCGGTTGCTTACGCGACACTAGTGATGAAGAACGACAAGTACGTGGCCGGCGCTCTGTGTCTGGCGCAGAGTCTGCGGAACTGCGGCTCCAACTGCACCCGTATATGTATGGTCACCAGCGATATCAGCGCTAAGACCCGGAAAGTGTTGAAGAAGTTCTACGACTTTGTGTGGACTGTGCCCTACATTCGGCACAAGTGTATCGCTATGAAGAACCAGCGCCAGAGAGTGCTCTACGAAGACTGGATCGAAGACTCGTTCACTAAATGGAATTGTATTGACCCGAAGATATTCGGCGCTTACGACAAAGTGCTCTTCATTGACGCCGATATGTTGGTGCTGTCCAACTGCGACCAACAGCTCTTCTCACTCGAACCGCCGGCAATGACATTCTCCCTGCCCTGGGCTAAGCCCTACTGTCCGCACGGCATCGACAACCCGTACGGAGAACTCGAACACGGCTTCCAAGTCCTGTCCCAAACGGTTGAGAAAGGGTTTGAATCGTTTGTCGGAATCGCGTCTTTGGTTCTGATAAGACCGGATCAGACAGTGTTTCAGCGATTGCTTACAATTTTAAAACAAAAATACTTTTTCGGTTCGACTAAATGCTTCAGTGGTTTCGACGAACAGCTAATTTGCAAAACTTTCTGCTCATTCGACCAGCCGTTCGAACACATCCACCAGTGCTACAACTGGTGCGCCGGCAAATTGAATTGGCTGTCCATCGCCAAGAAAACTGATCCCGACATTCAACCCAAGATTATCCACTACTACGGCGACCAAAAGCCCTGGTATTCGAGCCGTAACTCGCAGTGGGAGGACACCAACCGCTGGTGGGATATAGCGGATCAGGTCATCACTAATGACGACTCAACCCGAAAATTCTTTGAAATGAAATTTTAAATTGAAATTTTATACTTGTTAACTTATTTTACAATTTTAGTCTTTATCTGTGTATATAAAAACCCAGTTTTACTGTTTTGTAGATTAGTTTTCAGAGACAAGTAATGTATTTAAAATAAAAACTGATTAAAAAGCCATTGAAATAAAAGTCATAAATATTGATAACTTATGCTCAAGTGATTCGAAGATTGATAAATTGATCTGGATTGAAAACCGCTTAAACACCCATTATCAGTGCTGCTGCAGCAGTAGTAGGAGTCCAAGGCCGGCACAGGTATCTAATCAGAACACAATTCAATTCATTTGTTGCAAAGTTCTACTTCCAACAGGTGTTCGAGGGCTCAGCCACAGCCACAGCCAACACAACTAGACTTCGCTTTCGAAACCACTATTTCGTCGACTATTCGACGACTGATTTGCAAATTTCGAAATTTGTTTAGAAGTTCAACAAATGTTCTGAACAATAGTTTAATTAAAAAGCGAAACCTTTTCACTCAACTCTCAGTTTGTGATGGAATTCATTTGAAATCTTCTTTTTTCAGTACAGTATGTCTTAACCTTTGATTAGTTTTTACGATAATTATACTTATATTTCAATTTATTATCGCTAAAAGTGAGTTCAGTGTCACTAAAAAACATCCTTGAATTGGATTGTTTATATTAGAAAAGGTAGTCGTAATTTTCGATTCAATTTAGCATGCAAAAACATTTCAATTATGCTCAACTCTTTGCTCTAATGTCTTCAAATTTGATTTTAATGTTTGTTTGGCGTAAATATTTTGATTAGTTTCAATCAACAAGTTTAATATAATTTTAGTTTTATTCC
>JAQIXC010000339.1:0-30931 GCA_034697605.1 Metabelba pulverosa | reverse complement strand
TAAATTTCAACACTGAATATCTCGAAAACAAAATTTTTTAAAAATATGGTTCCAGTGGCAAAAATATTTCTAACCAAGTTTTTATGCAAGTTAAAATATTTAAAACTGGCATAGTCAAACATGTCTAGAAAATATCAATATATATACTTTGCTTACTTAATAATTCAACTAGTCGATTAATTAGATAATTACGCATTGTCAAATTAATATGCGCAATAATAAGTTTTAATCAAAACACAAAACCGTCACCTAGTTACGTAAACACAACGCGAATTACGTAATTACTGGATTAATTCAGTTGTTTCGGCATTTTGTCGCCGATTCAAACCGAAATCCAAAATCTCTTTATATTTTTGTCAACCAGTTTATTCGATAACTTGTTGAATTATCGGACCGAAAACAGATCGTACGTTTGGCGCAACACTGCGCGAGCGCCGGTCGAAAGGCCGTGGAATTACGTGACGGCATCGTTCGCAACGACCCACCGATATCTCCACTGCATTTTAACGCAACAATATTAATGAAATTTTAGGCCACACCTTTTTTTAAAAATTTTGTTAAAGCTACTAAATACAACTTTTATTTGAACCACAATAAAAAAGTTTTATTGATAGTACAAGCTAATAATTGTATGTTTTAAATTAAATGTTATATAATATAAAAAAATATATAAATTCAATATAATTCATAATAATTAATACATCATAATAATAATAGCTTAATATAAATATTGTCAAATGTTAAAAATAAATTGTGTCATTTTATAAAATTTGAAACAATTTTATAATATATACACATTAAATAATTACAAGTTGTACCTAGACATATATTTAACACTTAGTTGTTTAAAATAAACGTCAGATTTATTCTCATTACAGCCTAATTGTAACACCATCAAAAGTGCTGATTTATAATAGATACAAATTATTCAACGAGCATTAAGCCATGTTAATATTAGAAAATCTGTGAATTTAAAAAATAATATTTTTTTAAACTTAAAAAACTTAAATAAACACAATTGGGGGGAAACAGTAAATGCAGGAAAAACCCAAATGTATTTTGGTTGTTTTCTTTAAAAATTCAACAATTAGTTAAGATAAAAGTTAAAATAAAATTTAATTTTAAAAGTTTGTATTTTAAAAATATTATAAAATAATATAGATTAAAATATGGCGAGTTTCTAAAAACAAGTTCGTTATTAAATTACGCGTGTTTTTGAGCAAGCTCGAAATTGGTGAGACCATTGTATCTTTTATACCCAATCCGGTGCTCTTTAATAAATTTGTCATTTTTGCTGAGAAGGGGCCGAAAGTTGTGCTTCATATTAGCCCAAATCGGGTGGTCGTTGTGAACAAACTGCCGAATAATATCAGCATAATCAGCATAGTAGCATTATTCAAATCGTACAAATATACATCAAACTTTGGGCCACACTTTTTTTTGGCTATTCTACGCTAAATTTTATTACACACTGGTCTGAATAAAGGCGTGGCCTAAAGTTTGATTTATATCGCATAATCCAAACCATACTATGCAAATCAAAGTATAAGCCACACCTTTTTTAAAACTAATGTGTATAGAATTATTTAACGCTGAATATCCTAAAATAGGGCGTGGCCTAATATTTGATTTATATCATATAGTTAAAACAGATTGTGAAAATTTTGTTCTAAAAATGCAGGTGCATAATTTACAGCTTTGTTGTAGAGGTAGTCGAAGAGAAATTCCACAATCGGCCGAAAGAGGATGGTGAAAACGTTTCGCGGCATAAACATGACATGCTTGACGACCGTGCGCTGCAGGCCGATCGGGTACATGTAGGTGAACACGCGCACGTGCTTGATGTCCAGCTCGGCCCACGACGGCCCGGTGACGCGGTAGCTGATGTTAAAATTGAACACGTTCGTATCGAACAGATAGACGGCGACTGGCATGAATATTCGGATCCGTACGTTCGGGTTGTCGTTCGTGTCGTCGCTGTTGTCGTATTTGCGCGTAAAGCCGCTCGGCCATCGCACCGACAGGACGCGCGGAATCACCTGCGCGTGCACGTGCTCGAAGTGATGCAGGTCAAACGTGTTCTCGATTATGTCCTGCGAAATACGCGGCATTGCTAGCATACTATGCAAATCTAACTTTAGGCCACGCCTTGTTTTAGACTAATTTGTACCATACGATATAAATAAAACTTTAGGCCACACCTTTTCTTAGGCTAATGTGCACTAAAATTTTTAGTGCAGAATAGCCTGAAAAAAGGTGTGGCCTAAAGTTTGATTTATATTGTATGATGTGTACTAAAAGTTTATAGCATAAACTTTAAATTAGAGTAAATATAAAGTAATGCTGTACACTAGGCCAAATAGGAGGATTACACTAAAACATCTTGATTTTGGGAATTGTTTATATCGATTAAATTAATTAAAACAAAATTTTAGCTTATATATTTTTGTTAAAGCATTATAAAATTTGTCTACTATTTTGAATTAATTCATATTTGTAAGATGGTTTAAAATTGATAGGTTAATAGTTGGAAAAATGGTGTGGCCTTCAGTTCGAGTTATATAGTCTAATTTTGATATTTACTTGATATATACTGGCTAAAATATATTAGTGTGTTTTTATTTGTTACATCTATCATAGAATTATAGTTTTTGCTAAAGCTGAAGTGATCATGGATAATTTACGCGGAAAACGGCGGGACACGTAGCCATAATCAATGGTCAAATTCGGTGTTTGCTGCATGGTAATTTTATGCACTCGTATTGTATTAGAATTTCTGCCTTGCATTGGTAGCGTATAGTATAGCTGCACTCTAATACTGTACTGCTTACTGCATGGTATTACTGCACAGCAAACACCGATATCACCGCTACTTATGGCTACGCTTCCTACGACATTCGGATCAAAATTGTACATGATCACTTTCGCTGTGCGAAAGCTTTAATTCTATAAGATATTTAACCGATAATAAAAAACACACTAAATCACTATGACGGATTAGAGTTACGCGGTTCATTTAAAAATGGAATTTTGAGAATCACTCTTGCTCAAACTAAATTATCGGTTAATTGGCTAGACAAATTATACATAAATAATTATTTGTTTGATAAAGCGGGATGTAAATTTCAATGTAAAAATAAACTGCGTAATTCTAATTTTTGATAAAATATGTTTAGCATGCAATTTACTTAAAAATATAGTATGTTTTTAAACAAATAGCTATACCTGTATGTTTACTGCAACAATATCGGGCATACTTTTCACCTGTATACAATTCTTGACCACTTGTTCGGGATAAAAGTCGGGTTTCTCGTCGCCCGCGTGATACCACAAATAGGTTAAATCGTTCTCTTCATAACACGTCCAGACTTTGACGCGAGCATTAAGCTTGCTTATTTCATTTGCTTTACATGAGAAATATGAAAAAATTTATTATAAATTAAAATATAACTTATTTTATAACTAAATAATAATTAGCATTACTATCAATGTTCGGAATGTGTTTGCACTGTCCGTCAGCGCCGGCGAACCGCCAGCCGTGAAACGGGCACTGAATGCAGTCGTCGCCCGAATGCTCGACCACTAGACCGCCGACGCCGAGGTTTGCGCCCAAATGCGGACAATAGGCGCTGAGTATATGTGCGACACCGGACGCGCCGCGAAATAACACCAATTCCTGACCGCAGATCGAAAACGCTTTGACGCCGTGTTTCGGCACTTCATCCGACGGACCGATGATATACCAGCCGTTCGGATACGATATGAAATGCTCTTCATTTGGGTTCGGATTCTCTTTGTCTAGAAATAGCGGCTAAACGTAATTGAATTAAATATCATGCATATGTAGGATAAATGTAGCATTAGAATGCATTATTGTTTATTTCACCTTGGACTCTCGCATTGACACATTTTTATCGCCAAAACATATAAGTTTTATAAAAATAATAATGCCAAAAACACTTAAACATAACATGAACATTTTTACTTTTAACACAGATATTCAGAATGGAAATGCAGGATGGTTGCTGAAATAAGCAAAGCTGTTATTTATTACTAAAAATTGTTGTTTTTTTAAAATAAATAATTAAGAAAACAATATTAAAAATTATATTAACATGTCTTGCAACAGCCAGAGGAGAGCACTCCATCTATAATTTTGATATGTATTTATAAATTAATTACTAATTTGTTTTCATTATGGTGCGGATTCTAATATAAATTAACTTTTTGTAAACAGTTGGGTTAAATGCCAGTCCAATAATTGGCTAGTGTCTATACAAAAGCTAATAGGTAAGTATAATTTAAGAAGTACAGAGAAGTGACAATATATGAGACCTTATGACGTTTATGATTATATTAAATTATATTTATAATTTTACATGGCGCGGGTATAGTATCTTTTACTAAATAAATAAGTAATAATTAAAAAATTGCATTTAAGCTATTACAAATGAATACACTGTATATACATTGGGATAAGTTTTAAACTGTTCCTCATTTGCGTTCTCAATACGAACACAATACAAAATAACATGCTAATAATCTAATTTATTATGCATTAATAATAATTCTCCAAAAAAATCAATAGGTTTACGCAATATTCCAACAGTACTCATATCGCAATCATTTATAAATATGATTTGATTTGTAATTAACATGCTACATTTTATAATTAGTATTCAATTATTAATTGTTTTTGTCAACTTTATAAAAGTCATATTCCAGACCAGGTCTATTCACCAAACACTATATGTAAGATCTATGTCATATTGTAAGTTAGTTTAAAGTTTGATAAATAGTTAGTTTCAAAATTTAAATAAATCACAAAAAACTTACTTTTTCTAAACTTAATAAATTAATTAACGTATGTCATCTACACCTAATTAAGTGATTCGTGTAGACGTGGATATAATTTTGTATAATACTTTTAATACTTTTACTAGCCACCTGTATATGTCAAAAATCTGTCTAAGCAAAAAATATTTTTAAAAACAATTTTAAGTAGCAAGCCTTTTCAATATTAAATTATTGCCACGCTCAACGTCGCAAACTATGGACAAGCGAATCGAATTAGGTTTGTTAAAATTAAGCCGAATTCTCGCGGCGCGACTACAAATGTAGCATGTCGATTCTAGCGAAGCTGAAATACGGCGGCGCGGTCTCGCGCAAACAACACCCGGTGCCGGATTTCGGCACGAAACTGCCGTACGCCGTGAGCGCGTTCGACGCGCACGAGCAGCTGCCCGACTGCGTGAACTGGTGGCTCGCGTACAGCGGTCTGCCCGAGCGCAAGCACGCGCGCATCGCCAGCACCGTCTTCTTCACGTCGGCCTTTCACCCGTTTACGGATAATGTGTACAAATTCCAAAACTTGGTACGTGTCGATGTATCAAGTTTATTTCGAACTTATAACCAGTACTTTTCTTTTCGTTACATTGGAGTAGCGTTGTAAGTAGTGAAATTTTCACCTGAAAGTTTCGTGAAATTCCAGTGAAATTTTCACTTTGAAAAATAGGTTTCATGAAAATTTTACTCTGCATTGCATCACATTTAATAATAATTTGTTTAAACTAAGTAATTTTAATTAATTAACTAATAATAATGATAGCTCTAGGTTTACTACTGGGCAATAATAGCAATAGTAATAATAAAACAACCAATTTAACGTTAAATTTATCAAATTATAAATTATATGTTTAGTTTTCTATTGTCTTTATATTATACTATGCAAAGTGAAAGTTTCAATCTTTCAGTGAAACTTTCACTAAAACTTTCACTCAAAAATAAATTTTACTGAAATTTACAACTCTAGTTTTAATGTTTAAAACTTTACTCAAATTTTTTAAAACGTAAATTATTTTGATTTGACTTTAAAATATATAGGAATTTTACTAGTTTATTGCAAATAAATAAATATTTTATTATTTGCCCATTATGTTCTATGGAAATTATTATTTATGCTAATTTTTATATTAGTTAACCTATTTAAAATTGCTATGACCATAAGTTGCGTGGGTGGATTTTGAACAAATCGAATTAAAGTTTGTCCAAATCGGCCAACCCGTTGCCGAAAAAATGCGGGTTTAGAGTCCGTGCTATTGGAAATGCTGTATATCATGTATTGGTTTAACACGTATGATGATCTGTGTGGTATGCCAGTTAGTCTTATACCAAAAGCATCCGTGTAGCGTCCTTACTAATCAATAACCTGATTAATAATATTATTTAATTTATAAATACAATAATAGTTAATACTGATAATGACACTAATTTACTCATGCTAATACTTTATATTTTGATTACCACTCGGAACGGATTCCTCCCCTCCCTCACACTGAAAGCGTTTGGAAACGTTCATCAATGAGCGCCAGACCCCGCGTAGGCCGGGTCCGGTGCTCTGCTTCGCGCTCAGGAAGGAATCGCATGCCTCGTCATCGCGGCTTAGGCTGACTTCACATTCGATGTGAAGCTTACGACTCATACTATAGAAATGATTCTTTGAAGTATGATCTTAGCCCTACTGTACATTACACATACCGGTGCTTACCTACCAGTCCTCTACTAATTTCATTACAGCTCTTAGTCATTAATTTGCTAGTTATTGCTTAATTTGATTATATATTCAGATATTCTTTAAATGAATACATTTAAACATTATTCTTAAGTTATTGTTTTAAATAAATAATGACAATATTTTATACATTTATATATCCATTGCTTTTTAAAATGTTAATTTTTAAGAATATAATTTATGATTAAATGTTGCATACTGTATATGTTTTACAACTATCAGATGAGTAGATGATATAACACTATCATGATTAGATATTTAAGGTCCAGAATAGTAAAAAGTAGTAAAACTAAAATATAAAAGTAATTACCGGTAGTAAAAAATTAAAAATCAACAAGATATTTAAGATATATTATCAATATAATCATCGTTTAAGGATATTTTTTTAATAAGCAAGAAGTGTAGGAAATATGTAGTTAAAATTATTTAATTTAACTTATATTCGTAAATTATTTAATATTATTTACTGTATAATTTAATGTATATAAGTATCTAATTAGTTAAGTAATTTTAACCCATTTGTAATTTGTATTAAACTAAACTTAAATTTGTGCCAATTATTTTGTATAGTTTGCAATTAATAATTAAATCTATTGTACTTTAATAATTGTTATGGTAATTATTAATTAATTATTTTTTATAACGATACATCATAGATATGATAAAATATAATCAATCATGGCAAAAAACATGAATATTTAATCTAAGAATTTAATTCGATTTTAATCCGATAGACAGCGCTGTAGTGAAAGCGTCGCACAAATGGTAGAAAAGCGTGTTTTTAAAAGCCATTCATTGATTGCATCAGAAATACAATTGAATTGAATTCACAAAACAGAGACTAAACCTAATTATCGCTTAATTTAATTCATCGCTAATTCACATCAAAACTAATTGATTGCAAAGCTATCGAAGAATGTCTCGAATCACGAAAAACGTCTCGAATTTGATGCGAATGTCTCTCAACAACCGATTGTTCGCTTCGACTAAACTGCAAACGACCGGCAAATCGCTGAACCAATTCCGGGGTATATCGGGTGTCGTCGGCAACCGCTTCGACGGCAAACACCGATTGGCGAACAGCCGACAGACGACAGTCGTGTCGAAGCGATTCGCCGCCAATTCGCCGCAAATCGACGAAGAGTTGACGCAATTCCTGAAGTCTGAGATCGAGTTGGAGAAGAAGACGCAGACGAAGGCATTGCCGGCCGTCGCCGGTTGGGACGTGACTCAAGACGCCGCGAACCTCGTCTTCTCCCGAAAGTTCGGTTCGGAACAGATCACTCTTCGCACGAATGTTAACCATTCGGTCGACGCGAAAGACTTGGGCGAAGACGACAAACAGGAGATATCGGCCGAAATGGTCTGTCGGCCCGACTTCGCCGTCGAGATCAAGAAGGATAAGACAATTCTAGCCATTAATTGCGCTTTTGTCGACTCGGAAGAGCTCGAGGAGGAACAGGCGGCCAATGCCGACCTCAAAGAGGAGGAGCGCCAGGCACTGGAGGACGAGTTCCAGATCAACGAGTTGTCGGTCTTCGAGGGCGAGTTCGAGGAGAACACGTACTGCGTGTCCGGCGATGTGATGGACGGCTCGATGTATGACCTGCTGATGGATCTGCTCCACGAGAGAGGCGTCGACCAGTCGTTCGCGCGAACGCTCATCGAATACACGACTGTTTACGAACACAAACAATACGTCGGACTTCTCGAGAAACTGAAGGAGTTTTTGGCCAAAAAGTAGTCAACGATTCACAGCTTAGTCTTCGATTGTATTCTCGAAACTAATTATTTGATTTCGTTTTTGAGAGTAATTTAGTTTTTCATTTCGATTACCAATCAATTCCTCCAAATATTCATTTATTTCTCCACTTATTCTCTCACTTTATACTAAAGACTTAAATGTAGTTTACATTCAATGCTTAATATTATTGCAATTATTGATTAAATTTATTAATTAATTCAGAATAAAGTTTTAAGAAATCATTTGAGAATTGAAAGAAATTTTTATTTTAAATTTATACGATATAAATGTTTTTTGTTTTGTTTTTTGACTTATTTTAGTAACTTATTTAGATTTAGTTTTATTTGGTTTTTATGCGTTTTAATTCTTTGGCAATTATGACATATTTTTCAAGTTTTTTGTCACTCAGTTTGAAAAATATTCTTCAATTATAACAGTTATTCTTCTTTTCAATTAAGTATTTTCTCAGAAAAAATATAGTTTTGTTGTAAATATTGTGTCAATAGATTAGAATTGATTGATAAAATAATTACAGTAATAGCTAATTACAATTAAGTACAAACACAACAAAAACATCGGTTAAGAACACAATTTGTTTTGACCGCAGATTAGATCCAATTTCGTGTCAATTCTTAACTTAAAAACAATTCTTTTATATTCTTTATAAACATATTCACAGAATTCGAAGATCTGGTCACAAGTGGTAAAACTGTATGCGTTTTTGCAATATACTGTACACTCTAATAACGGTTAACATAATTTAGTTTAACTTTGTTTTTAAATATAGTAAAGTACTTGATAAAATATTGTGGACATGCTTTTAATGGTAAATATGGTTTAAAAGGTTGAAAATTTAAATCATGTTTTTGGTCAACAATTTGTGTCTAACATCGTTGTCAACGACTGAAACCAAACGCGAGAACTGCTCTCATCGGTGAAGACAAATGCGAACCTAATTTGAAAACTATGAACAGTGTGTTTGTGTGGAACTATGACATGAACAGTGACATTTAATAGATGAGAAGCGAATACACGATTTGGAATCGGAGATAAATTCGTATCAAAACTCAATTAATTAGTGGTAATAGAAAACGAGCGGAAAAAGTAAGTAAAAGAAACTATAAAATCGAATCACTTTTGATGACAATATCAGAGTTGGTATTGATTTGGTCGAAGTCGTCGTTGTTGTCGTGTTCGTCGCTCTTGTACCAGGAGTTGCACTTGCAGCAAAGTAGGCAGGGCGCGGCCAGGATGAACATCGGCGACGCCAGCAGGATCAGCAGCCCGAAGCCGGCGAAGATGCCCACCACTTGGGTCCGGTGCCAGATGACTGAGGCGCGCGAGTGACCCAACTTGTCCTTACACTGGCCCTTGTCGTAGTGCCGCAGCAGGAAGTCGTCCTAAGCATCCGTTCCGTTCAATTGAGTTAGAAATGCTTTTTAGTTTCCAAACATAATTACGATTCGTGTCAAGTGTTACCTCCAATGAGGCCAAACAGAACCAGCAGAAGACGTGTTTGCAGTTGCGGCACATGATTTGAGCGCATCCCTCATCCCTTTCGATCAAAATACAACATTTCGGACATCTCTTGATTGGCGACATTTCGTTCACTAATACACTGTATTCGCAATTAATGGATAAAAATTATATTCAATCACAAAATCCAATATATGGGTCAATCAAATAAAAGCCTACTCTTCCTGTGCGCTGTACTTCTTGCAGTCAATGCCCAAATGCCAGTTCTTCCGACACGAGGAGCAGAACGTCTTATTGCACTAATAGTAGACATTTGATTAGATTTCGTTCACTAATTGCTTTCAAAACTTAATCAAAACATTTCGATCGTCGGCTTACTTTGCCGCAGAAGACGGCCTTTGGTTTGTTATTGTCTTTCGGTTTGTTTGGCTTAATATAGCAAATAGTCTCGCAGTTAGGGGTTGGACACCAGGTCCGCGTCGGGTCGTTCTCTATCGTCCAGTTCAGGCGATAGCGTTTGTATGTGTCGTACGATTCGGTCGATACGAGTAATTTGATCTCTTGTTCGGACATCAAATTCGATTTGGTTTCGAAGTCCGGACACGAGCCGTCCGGACATGTGATTAGCGATACCTTTCCCTCTCGTATCGACATTTCGCAGTATTGGGTCAAACACTGCAAATAATATATCCATTTTATAATACTATCGATATAGGCGTACTGTACATGATTATTTTATTTATAACATAAGTTTACCGTTAATAACCATTTGTTAGTTCGCCATTAACTAATTATAGAAATTGTAATTCTATATATCGTTTAGTTCTCGTAAAAATTGAATAGAATATGCAATCTGTTTTCAAAATATTTTTAACCCAGACAGTAATTTAATATATACTTAGATGTTATTGATTGCAATTTTAATATATAAACTTAATTTAGCTCTATAAAAATAAGCAAGGTAACATGTATGTGTAAATATATTAGCATTGGGCAATGCATTGAAATGTAAATATATACTTTATAGAATTCTGATGAGAAATAAATTTTTAAATAGCAAAACTGCAAGCTACTTTAATTCAAAACATTTTAAGCAATCTACTCTTATTTCTTTAAAAGTGCATTTTCCATTAAAGAGATGGGTTAGGTTTATAAAAGCTCATATTTTGTCCAAATAAACTGTGTTTAAACAACAAACAAAAATTCAAAGAAAATTATTTGTAATTCAATGCCTTTAAACTGAACAAATTTTGAATTCGCGAATAAGTTGAACTAAAATTGTTTTCGAGTTCCGAGAAACAGAAAAACAAAATATTTGATATAACGAAAAAAATAAGTTACGAATTGGCAAACAAACAGTAAATCCAGTTTTAAATGTTTGATAGGACTGACAGTTTGTGTGGGCTTTTGATTAACGTTTATTGAGGTTTCGTTTGAATGGAAATAAGCAAAAAAAGAGAAATTAATGCACAAAACGAGTCGCGATTCTCATGTTAGGGGAAAAGTAGAAGTTTTGGCGTAAAAGTAAACTGTACTTCACTGTAGGGATGGAAGGGAGGAACGGAAGGGATGGAAGAGACGGGTACTCACAGTCTTGCAGAAGGCACAGCCACACGTCCAGATCGTGTGCATCTCGTAACTCGACTTCACAGTCAGACAGAGTTTGCACTTCAATTGCGTCAAACACTTAGACATCATTGCATTCGTCGATCCCTTCTTCGAGTGAATCTCGAGACTCGACTTCCGGCTGTGAATCGGCTTTCGTTTGGCGTTCGCCGCGTCGCCGGCTCTCGGCTCGCCGCCCGCGCTCTGGTTCCGCTCCTGACTGATGAGGAACTGGTGGATGTCGTCGTACGAATAGCTTTGGCGCAGAAGTATTTTCGTAGTACTCGTGCCGATTGTCGCCAATTTCTCTTTCGTCTTATTGTTAATCTGTTTTAACTTCTTTTTCGACGAGTTCTTCGAACCGCGGAATAGCCACCGGAATGTGAAGAAGTTGGCGGCACTCGGCGTACTCGCCGACGTCGTCTTGTGCGCCACAACTGTCGTCTTCGTCGTCGGCGATGTCGGCGCCGATTGCGGCCAAACCGCCTTTGACTGACTGCCGATTATTGAAATGCTTTGCATTCTATTGACTGTTGACCTGAAAGTCGACCGAATTTTTTAATTAATTTTAATATTTTACGTAATTTTGTTTATAATTATAATTTTAAAAACTAATTAACACAACTCGTGATAAAAAAGCAAAAGTCAGTTATAATTACAGATTGTTTGCAGATATTTCTTAATTAAATAGTTCCGAAATTTTTAAACATTTTCTCAAAATCCATTCAAGTGTCAGAAATTTTTTTTACATCAGAAGATAAAAATGTTAGATAAATATAACATGCCTAAAATTGAAAGTCATTTCATATTTAGTCGTAAAAAGATTCTATTAGTCTTAAAAGCGTTAATAGAAAAACATTCGGTGTAAAAATGAGAAAAGATTTTTGACTACAAAATTACGAACAGATTTTGGGCTAAAAATATTCGTTTCATTTCGTTCGGGCTATCAGTCAATTGCATTCAACGGCTAATCAGTGGAAAACGTATCGATCATTAGAACGACTTATCGCTAAAAGTAACAACAATTCTCTCGATTAGACAGACATGTGATACAAGTGCTCCGAATAAACAAATTAATTGATTTCTGACACTATTTTCGTTTCAAAAATCTCTGACTTTAGCGATCATTCAACGCGAATCAACAAGTTCATTTTTCGAGCATACTATTAGAAAACTACTTGATATTTAAACTAGAGAGAGAATTTAATTACAATCTATAGCTGGCATACTGTATACTGTATGAAATGACACAATTTCTAGCATGCGTAATCCGAGCAGCAAATAAAAAGCTAATTTATAGCGGATTTGAATGCAAATTCGCTGAGAAAAAGTCGAATAAAAACAAAACAAAATATTCGCTAAAATATATTACATCTAAATGACTACATATGAAGTGATACTATAGTGATAGCGCAAAAATGAACTGTACAAAAACGGTATCCTTGAAATCGACTTTCAATACACCAACTCAATGCAAGCAGTGGTGAAAATAGCATTTCAGTTCGCGCAATAATAACTCACAAAGAACAATTTTTTTCGACAAATATTTAAACCAGGAAAAAACCTAAAACTTTCTGCATATGTATACATATTTAAAAATAGTATCAATGCGAAAAATTATGTTAAAAAAGCTTTTACTTCGCGCATAAGCACATTATAAATGCTAATACTGTATACAGTGTACTGTATAAAGCAGTAAATAATTTTATCATGACTGAATTATCCTACATAAGTACTGTATACTAGCGGTTGTAATATAGGCAAGCGCTTGGAAACAAGAATAAGAGAAAAAAAAAGATTATTTATTCGATTCTATACTCCGAACCGAACGTATGCCAAATCTAGTGCATTTGATAGTACTCTTTACACTTTTTTGCTCCTAAAGTCTATCAATCTCATGCTTTTTATCATGCTGAAATTAATTTTTTCAAATCGACGATTAACGCTAAGTTTTATTAGTTTGTCTGCAAATGTCATATATCTCGACCAACTGTTCCGTGTTATCAAACAATTTAAAAATAATCCGTTTAATCAATATCTCAGTTCCAGCCGTCGATGCCTTCGAGTCTAACAGTAATTCGAGGAAAGCATTAAAACAATAAACGACTGAAAATATTTCATTTATTTATTTTTCATAAACATTATTATATTAAATAGTTGTAATATAAATAAAAATCCGATCAAATGGCAAGTTTCACAAAGTATTTAAATATCGCATAAATCTTATAAAACTACAATCAAATAATTACTAAATATCTTATTAAATTATTACTGTTTACTAACTGGCTTTATATAAATAAGCTGGATAATTTAACTAGTTTGTATTAATGTTTAATTAGGCTGCGTAATTTATTCGAATATAATTATGTAAATTTTTTGTTTTGCTTAATTGGAATAAGTTTGCTAAATATTATTCGCAAATTCATGAATTACTAATTTTAGAAATGCTAAGCTTGCTTAAATTAAGTTCAAATATAATTAATCAATTCACTTCAAATGTGAATATTTTCAATTCAAATGTTCTTAACAAAATTGCTGACATTTCATTGATATTGAATTTATTGGTAATTAATAAGCAATTTGTTAATTAATGATTAAATTATATTTCTATTTTTAACAAAAATATACTTTCATTCCGAAAAATACATAAAATTTGAAATTAAATTAATAATAAATTTTTAAAAAATTCTTCAAAATATTTAATATCAAGAAATTCTCTATAAATAGAATTTTTCTGAAAACTTTGCGATAAAAACAAGCATTTTAAAATATGCATTTGATATTAATTTAAAAACAAGTACTATACAGCTTAACTTCAAGGCATTTATTGATATGCCTCGAAATGCACGATATTTAAGACTAAAGTTTGTGTTAATATTTCAATTTTAAACGTATAAAATTAAAAAATTGAAATTAAAATATACTTTTTTAAAATGTATAAATCAAAACACAACAGATGCTCAGACTTAATTTGTTTCACACAGTTCACAAACAAATTGTGATTGCAAGAAATTTAAAGTAAAATGGCATTAAACAGAATTGCAATGCTTATTTGAAAAAGACTAAAACAAATAGCAAATTGCAAAACGAATCGATAATTTTAAGACTGGTTTAAAAATGATAAAACAAATATATAAAAAATTCAAAGAGAAATAAAATATTGCACATGTATGGTATAGCGAGAGCTTAAATTTGCCAAGAGCAAACTCGAAAACGTCGGTAGATTTGATGAAATAATAAATAAAAATGAAAGCGAATTGAAGCCAAAATAAATTGAAATCAATATTGCGATGAAGAATCTAGAAATTCAACGCGAAACTTGAGCGCGCACAAAATTCTACATGCTAGTCAAATTCTCAATAATTATTTTTGAATTGTATGCCAAAATTTTTCCGTCAAAGATATACTTCGCAATCGCATGACCTCTTTGAGCATGATAATAATTATTTAGTAGACAGTCGCAGGCAATCGATTAATGCAGGCCGACATTAGCATTTGCCAGTTCACCCAGACACTCTTTCGTATGTGCACTGCAGGTATTATAATTAAAGGCAGAAAATATGCATTCAATTAATTATTAATAAGTTAATATGAAACGCAAACGCTATTCAAAGCGAATATTTTTTATTTTTTATTTCGTTAAATACGTAATGAAAGACAGGAAACGATGTAATGAATTGAAATCCCAGTTTGACTTACATTGAAATGAGAGCACAAAACAATATAACGACAAATAGTGCTGTAATATAGCGAACTATATATCGATTTTATGTTTATTCCACTTTAATTGGTAGTCGAATGGACAGCAATTCAATGTCACTACTAATCGTTGTTTTATTTAGAACAACATTTTGTTGCCTTTTTTGTATAAATATATTGTGTGTTTTACATACAAAAAGCATCATAAAACAATATAATACACATCAAATAATTTACAAAAAATTCTAATAAATCAAAAAATATCTTCACATATCGTACAAAATATGAAGAAAGAGGATTTATACAGTATAATTGAAAATATAATTTTTTTTTGTGTTTTTGTATTTCAAGTTTCAATCATTTGAAACAAATATTTTATTGAAAAGACAAACAAATGCTGTGATTGTGGGCCTCGACCGAGATATCAGCATTAAGTACAACATAGTTGCTTGACACATTTATTGAGAAATGCAATTTATTAAGGTTTACAGTAATTAGAAATTTTTAATTGTTGTTAAATCAATAATATAATTATTAATTAATAATGTAAATAGTATTTCAATCACAACCTCATGTATAAAATATTTGAATGATATATAATTTAATGTAATAAATGAGATTTATAATGAGTTTTAAAATGTTCACGCTATTTTATCTAAATTTCGATCATTTAATTAAAATTTTAAAATGATAGTGACACTACTGTAAACTGCTGTCTTTTATAGATAAAATAATTTCTCTAAATATCTAAAATTGAGTTAAAAATAAAAAGTTAATCCAATTGAGCGTAAAATTGTAAAATCAAACATCAATTTTACTAAAGAATAAATACTCTACTGTCAAAATCAAAATTTTCCATTAAAAAATAATTGTTATGCTCTAGCTAATTTTTAAGGTATTAGACTGAACGGAACATAGATTTAAAGTTCAGGTTATTATTTTTGTATTATTATATAAAAAGAAATTTTTTCTAATAAGATAATAATTTTTATATCCTTTAATAACTTGAATTAATTCACTAATTAAAAATATAAATGTAAATTAATAATCGTTTAAAATAGGTTTTTATTTAACTATTCAAATATTTTTGTTTAAAGAATATTTAAAATCAAGTTATAAAATGAGTGGTTATTCAAGTTATCTAAAATCACAAGTATACTGTACATTTAAATACGTGATATATAGTAATGAATCATATAATATATGAGTGATATATAGCTATTATATAATTATCAAATGATAGCATTAAATGCGATTTTTTTCAAGTTATTGTAAAACAGATCTATTGAATGAAACGAAAGTAGAACTTGTGATGTGCTGTTACTCTACACTGCAATTGCAATCAGTGCTAAGTCAAGCGTTTATTAAATTACACATTCTATTCAACTTGTGGTGAAATAAATGTTAAACTAGAGCAAAATTACGTTTCGAAGAAAGATATTGAATAGAATACAAATCTATATTTTATTTTAAATAATTTGTAATAATATTGGAAAATATAATTTATTTTTGATACAAAAAGCAAAGACTAAAAGCTTTTATTCATTAAAGGCATTAAATGTTTACGAAATAAGTTTCGATAATCTCCGGAGATTTGACGCAATACTTTGAATTGTGTCACAGATAATATGGATAAACGCACTGTGCACTTTTGCACGCGAGATTCTAAACACATTTGCGCGTTCAATGTCACCATGTTGAAATACCGAATTTATTAAAAACCGGCCAATAAGTTGTCTACATCTTGTTTGCCAAGAAACAAAGCCGAAAACAGACAAAAATCAATTACAACTAACTTGATAACTTATTTACGAAACTCGGGCTAAATATTTAATACATCGTAAATTAAATATAAATTAAGCGTCGAAATGAACTCTGTATTTAATTTATCTAAAACCCTGATAAAGTCGAATGTATTTAAGAACTAATTTAAACATTTTTTCGATAATCGAATAAATTTTTTGAAGAGTTGACAAAATAGATAAGGAATTTAATACTTATTTGAAAAATTCCCATGCAATATTAGGAAATTGCAATGAAGAAAAAATTGAAAACTGAGCAAATAGTCGATTGAGTTTTTAGACTTTGCCGGCATATATTTAAATATATTATGCCCGGATGATTTTAACAGCATTACCCGTGGATTTAAATCTACACAGCAGTTTTTCACTCAAATATATCAATTTCGCTGTTTTCCATCACTGTGTGAACAATACATGAAATTTTGTTTTTATTTTAATGGTTTGAAAAGCTAATTAAACAAGTTTTTGCGCAAATAACTTTAAAGCAATCATTTGAAAAATAAACTGAAAAGCATAATTCAAATAAGAGTATTTATTTTTTTCAGAAATATATTGCATAAATTAGTTAAGGTGTATACAGTATAACGTACATCGAGTTTCAGCAATCGAACCAATTATCCGAAACATTCGATTGCATAACTCAAACGCATTCATAATATCTTTCGAATATTTAAACAAAAATTTTTTTGACGTAAATCTATTCAATAAGTTATGTAATAGACCACAAAATGCCGGTGAAATAGGCTTTTCAACATTCTCAATTTTACTCGGATTAGGTAATGCCTCTAAAATAAACAGCGTCGTCAAATAAAAGCCAAGTATCTAGGTGAAAAATTCGAGGCTATACTGGTTCAAAAATCAGCCAGGCATTAAGCGCCATTATTAATAATTTATTATGAAACGTTTTCGAAGCAGAAAATTCTTGAATTATTTTCTAATAAAATTTTTTATTCCTTTTATAACGAATCGAATAGTTCATAAAACTATTTTAATTGCAATTAAAAGCCAAATATAAACTACACTTTTAGTGCTCATATGTTTCGAATGTTTTGCAGATATTTCTGATTTCAAACTCATTTGAATAATAATCTCGAAGTTAAAAGCCTGCGCTTAAAACTTTCATGGCAAAAGTACATCTCTTTGGAAATTGCTCTTAAAAACTGGTGAAAAAATTATTAAATAAAAACAAAAATAACATTTTAAACAAATAAATGTCTTACGAAAAAGGCATATTTATCGCGAATTTAACACTTTTATCTTGAAAACCACATTAAGCAAGTTGAAAACCTGACTAAAAAAACAAGTTTGAACCAAAAAATGCGAGAATAGTAGTCATTAAAACTGATTTTGTAATTCTCGACAATTTATATAAATATTTAGCCAATCTTTTCGAGAGTGAGAGAAGAAATAAAAAGCTAATGAATACTTAAAATTGTGATAAAAAGCTAAAAATAAAAGCGAAGTGAATGTCATCAGCGAGTATAGCGAGGAATACCGGTGTCGGAGAAAAAACAAGTTTCGCTACAAAAAACCAGTCATAACTGAAACGATCAAAAATATCGAAACAAATATAAATTTCAATTAACAGCTGACGGGAAGAGACGGGAAGAGAGCGGCGGAAACGCGAGGCAACCGAGAGATGAGTTGTCGCTCTTTCCGCAAAACATGGCCTCAATTTCGACGCTAAAGTCTTTCGCTAATTCGCTATTAGTTTACGTATTTCGCTAATCGTATTTAATTCAATTAGACGCGCAGTCGTTGCCTAGCTCATTTCTATTCACTTTACTAAGTTATACAGTGTATATTTTTTTAGTTCAAGGCAATTGTGTCAATCATTTAAGAGAAAAGAAAGTTTTTGCAAAAAATCATTCTTTATGTGAAAAGCGTTTTAAATGTTTCTAATTATAACTGAAGTTTTAGTTTTTCAAAAATACAATTTATTTAATTGCCTTTAATTTGTTTTTGCATCACATGTGAGAGAGAGAGAGGTCTGGGATGTAATGAGATATTTAGTGCTTTTCCCGAAAACCTTGTGTTTGAAGCGAAAAACAATTTGTTTGTAATAATTGTTTGAAATTTTTCACATTAACGCTAAACTCGAATCAATGCTCGAACTAAGAGAACAATAAAAATTCATTTCGTATAAAAAAGAGCTATCTACACTATTGAAAAATAATCTTGTTTTCTTGGCAAACTTTCTGGCTAAATTAAAATTTCCATTAAGATATAGATAAAAGTAATATTAATCATATAAAAGTATTAAGTTGAGTTTAATTAGATTTTTAGTTAAGTTAATAATAATTATTTTGTAATTCAATACCCTTTCTAAGTGAGCGGAGATTTATTCGAGTTTTGATCGAAGTTTAAAGTGAAAGACGAGTTGAAATAAGAAAATAAAATACTGAAAGCTTTTTTCTAGGAGTGCCTAGAGTAAACAGATTGATCAAATAGTGATAACTCAAATCAAAATAACAATTTAAAAGCAAATAAAAAGGGGAGAAAAAAGTGGAGAAAAAACGTCAAATTGAAAAATCCTTCTGAACACATGTTTTAGTAGGAATAGGCTTGATAAAAAGGCTATATAACGCATTGCAGTTTAGCATAATAAAATTTTACACAAAAACACCAATAAAACAGCACAAATAATAGCAAAAACAGTAATAAAATCGAGTCAATTAAACAATGTAGCAAGGCACAATCGAAAACAAGTGATGAGAAATGAGTGGATAATTGGAAATATAGTCGATATTAATAGACATTTGGAAATACTTACTAGAAATGGATTTTCTCAATGAGCGGTAGTAGGCATACAATGCGAGTTCTCAATGAATGGCACAACGAATACAATAAGGATTTCTCGGCTCAGATGTGCGAATGCATTGAAATGTTTATATGGATTGGATATTCACGTTATGTATAGAAATGTTTTCAAACAAATCAATCAAAAAACACGAATCGAGAGCCGAAAGTCGCTAACGAATCGAATAGCGAAAGCACTGATCGAAGACTGGGATTGAGATCGCGGTCGCAGTTCTCATCGCAAATCCATTTCTCTGTAGATATCGGGAGAAAAAGTAGTCTTTTATTTCAAATTTTTTATTTCATCCAATGTTTATATACTGTTGTGTTTTGTGTGAGTGTTTTCGCGAGAGAAAGCTTCAGTATATAGTCATTCACTCCATTCCAAGGCTCTCTACCGATATGTTTTGGTGCAGTCCGATCACGAACGGTGCACGTGAACACGATTTAGCAAGCGCGTTTAGATTAACACCCACCAATTCGCCGCATCATTACTAACTTGTATCATTTTTATCTATTTATATACATAAATATTTTCATCCAGCATATTTAAACAGATCGTATTACATTGGTTTGCGAAACTATCAAGATATTTGTAATATGTTTCGCTAACTAAGTCCCACTGTATGAACAGATTTGGTGAGCATTGCGTATTTGGTTGTCATGACAAACGTAAACAACTTTGTGTGAGACTCTGTGTAGGGGCCGAACGGTGAGTGGAGAAGGTGTGGCCTATTCTGACAATCTGTGGATAGTTTTCACGTCTCGGCTAAGAATATACAAGAATTTTATGCAAAGAAATGTGGATTTTATACCAAATTTTCAGATAACGAGTCGTTATTTGCTTTGTTTTTATCAATACTCGTATTAATGAGTCGTTGTTCGTCGTTAAGCATTCGCTTCGTTTTTTAATTTATTTACAATGTTTACTTCATTCATTAAGTAACATGCTAAAAATAATGGCTAATAGAAAATAATATGTTATTTTAGCATGTACTGTATTAACAATAGAAGCATGCTAGAATTATTATTAAGCTTAAAGCTGTCTATTAATTATAGAAATTAGAAAAATTTATTGCCAGAAGATGAGCCAACTTTTAGGCATTTATTTGTTTTTGTTTTCATATTTGTTTAATTAGTTCGTATTTTATACTTTATAACCAAAGTTCGACTTTAATCGTAACATGAAACTTTTATCACAAGTTTCGACGACAAAGAACTGGATAAACAACTAACATGCCTAGAACTGAATTATTACATTGTTATGCATTTAATGGCAATAATTTGCAGTCAATTTAGCGATAAAATCGAGTGAAACCTACGCTTCAGTCCAATAGTTTAATACAATAGTTAGCATTAAAATACCTGTGTATTCGTCGAAACTTTTTAAGCTAGTTGTTGTCGCTTACGACTAATGTTGCAATTTTCATTCAGTTTCAATATATTTCTCAAATTCAAAACTTATTTATATACGTAATAGCGAGTGATTAGTGAGAAACGGGAATATATTTTGCATTACGTTATCTGTCAGTACAGGTAGTAATCGAGTGTTGACTAAAATAAACACTTTTTTGTGCGAATAGTTCTGACATCAAATCGAAGGGAAATGTGATATAGAAAACACATTTCTGTGGAAATACTTTCGCAGAAATCAAAATTCAAAACTGATTTTAAAAAAAAGACTTCTTTTTATTGATTATTGAAAAATAGATGTATTCGTGAAAATTGTTACAAAGGATGAGAAATGACTGTTACTTTTGATGCAAAATACATATCAAAGACTCGCTAAAAGCGCTGATAAATTGCTTTCAAATCAAAAACATATTTTTAGATATGTTTAAAAATAAATCGAATAAAATATTTCTTAAAACATAAAATTGATTAAAAGTCGCGAAACATTTCGGTTGAGGAAAATATTTGTTCGACAGGTTTGGGTCACAGTTGGGTAAAAATTACAATTATTTTAAAACATCACTTGAATATGAAGTCATAGTTCTGTCGAACAATTCAGTTTAAATATGGGATTAAATATAAACTTAAAAACCAAATCAAGTTTTTGATCAAAAATATAAGACTTGTAAAACAAATTAAAATAAAAACAAATTTTTGAATTAAAAACTTTGTTTTGAGATATTAAGTAAATATTTTCCAATTGATTAAAATTGTGGAAAAAATAGGTGTTTTGCGAGCGGTTCGGCTGCTCTCAAAAGTCGGCGTCCAATACGAACTTCTGGTCCTCTTTGTTGGCCATAACACCGCTCTTCTGGTACTCACCGACGCGTTTCTCGAAGAAGTTTGTCTTACCTTCGAGTGATATCTGTTCCATGAAGTCGAACGGATTGTTCGAATTATAGTACTATTCGATCGAAAAACATATTATTACTTAAAGTCAGCCATAATTCGGTAATCAGTGGCCAGACCTTAGCGACGCCGAGCTCGACGAGCAGTCGGTCGGCCACGTATTCGATGTACTGTTTCATTAACTCGCAGTTCATTCCAATCAGATTGACGGGCAGTGCCTCCGTTAGGAACTCCTGTTCGATAACAACCGCCTCTTTGATGATCTGGAGAACCGTCTCTTCGAACGGCTTATTGACGATATGCCGGAAGAGAAGGCACGCGAAGTCGCAGTGCAGGCCCTCATCCCGACTGATGAGTTCGTTGCTGAACGTGAGGCCCGGCATAAGTCCGCGCTTTTTCAGCCAAAATATCGACGCAAACGAACCGCTGAAGAATATGCCCTCAACTGCCGCGAAGGCGACCAAACGCTCGGCGAAAGTGGCCGAAGCGCTCGAAGTCCAGGCCATCGCCCAATTGGCCTTCTTCTGCACACAGGGCAGGGTCTCGACGGCGTTGAACAAGAAATCGCTATTCGAGTCAATCGAATCGGAATAAAAAGTCAATCAAAACACCGAAGCAGTCAATGAAGTAATGTTCGGACGAACCGCTCGACCCGATCGGCGATATAGGTGTTGATGAGAAGGGAATACATCTCCGAATGCACGTTCTCTATAGCGATTTGGAAGCCGTAGAAACATCGCGCTTCCGTCACCTGCACCTCTCGGATGAACCGCTCGGCCTTCCGACACACGACACACAAACGGCAAACTTAGTCAACGGTTCAACAAAATCCTCTCATTTCTAATTGAGTGGCAAAACAAATACCAGATTCTCGTTGACTATGCCGTCGGAAGCGGCGAAAAAGGCCAATACGTGCGAAATGAAGTGCTTCTCTCGACTGTCCAACTGATTCCAGTCCTTGAGGTCGCGACCCAAGTCGACCTCTTCGACCGTCCAGAACGACGCTTCGGCCTTCTTATACATCTGCCAGATGTCCGGGTATTCGATCGGAAAGACGACAAATCGCGACGGATTCTCGCGAAGGAGTGGTTCCTCTTTCGGACTCACTTTCAGTTTATCGAAGCCCACGATCGGTGAGTCCATACACTGCGAGACCAATGATAGTGCAAATCAAGACAATTATGGTTTGGATTCGCGTTTCACACAAATAGCAAACAAAAGGTAAGAACAAAGACCGACCAACTCGTCGTTGGCTACGCTCCGGAGCCCATTCCTGGCCGACGGCTTGGGCTGTTTGCCCGAACCGCTCACTTTGGCACTCGTTTCGGCTAACACTGGCGTTGGACTCATGTCTTCGTCTGGGTTTCGCTTTTCGAGACAAAAAGATCGGATTTAGCGGTGATTTGAGAGAAAAGCAATCAATTGATTGATTGATTGAAAGTAAGAGTTTGTGAGAAACTGATGGTTACTCTCGCCTACAGACAGACAATAATGATTATCCGATTTGCGCCAAAAATATCTACACTTTTATAGTCAACGCAATACAAGTCAAACGACTATTGGTTTTGCGTTTATACAGTTAGACTACAGGAGGTTATCGATTGGATGATTCAATTTTTGGCATTTGTTTTAGAATGTTATTTCACTTCATAGGCAATAATTTATTGCTTACATAAATAGTTGCAATCCTAATCGTGTTATCAAGCTAAATTTCATATTAAAATAGCCTTGCCAAAATTATAAATAATTAGCCGCTGTATTAAATCATGTGTAGGTAGTGTCGACTGTACGTGACATAAGCGATAAGCGTTTGAATAAATATGCGAAACGTAATCTCTGTATTGCATTGCATTGACTGCAATTGAAATTTAAAATTTCATATCTAATTAAAAGTACGGAAAAGTAATAAATGCCATCAGAAGTGCAATGTTTGCCAACAAAAGCATGGATTGAAGCCGTGTTCGACACCTATTCGATGCCTTAGCGGCGAAACGATTTGTTTGATCCGAAACCAGAAGTTTGCGAAACAGCTCCGAATGTGTTGTCGATCGCAGCGTCGCTGAGGAGTATCGATGGCAACGAAACACTGCAAACAAACCGAGTGTTTAGTGTTTATACGATCGGCTAATCAGCTGTTGTCTGAACGCAAATCGGTTACCGAAAGCGAACGAATCGCACAATTCGTGTGAAATGCCGAACGTATTGCTCACCGAATCGATAGCCGTCGAGTTGGGCGGTTCGGAGCCCTGGCCTGAAGACGTGAAGCTGTTCCAGCCCTTCGACTCGGAGCAGATACTGCTGCCGGACGTGGCGACCGTGCGCTCCGTCCAGGCCTTCCTCCGCATGTGTGCCCTTCCCTTTACGGTCGACCAGAGGGCGAACGCCGAGCAGATGTCGCCGTCGGGTGCCATACCGTTCCTAAAGTGCGGCGCTTTCGTGATCGCGGAAATGGATCCCATCGTCGCGTTCGTCAACACTAAAGGCATTCATTTGAGTAAACACTTGGACTCCTCACAGAAGGCCGATATGAGGGCTTACATGTCGTTAGTGCAGAACGTGCTCTACAGCGCCGAACTCTACATGACCTGGTGTGACGACCACACCTACAGCGCCGTCACTTACCCGCGCTATTCGTTCGCCACTCCATTCCCTTTGGATCGCATTCTTTGCTGGAAAAAGAAGAGATCTGTTCTCGCCGTTAGTCGACAGTTATTTATTTCCTTTTGTACAGATAGTTTCCTAAATTAATCTATGTAGTATCTGGTTTAATTTTAAATGTGTTTAATGTTTTGCACTGTATATTGATTGTATATTTTGTGCAGAAACTGGAGTCGATTTCGTGGTCCGACAAGAAACTGGAGGACGTGTACGAAGAAGTGGACTCTTGTTGTCAGGCGTTGGCCGAACGGCTCGGAACGCAACTCTACTTCTTCGGCGACAAGAAGACCGAATTGGATGCTCTGGTTTACGGACACATATCGGCGATTCTCATCACATCATTGCCCGACAATCGGCTCAGAGATATAATCACTGAATATCCGACTCTTATCGAACATTTTCGACGCATAGATAACGACTATTTCAAGAATTTCTGAATTTCTCGAATGACTCGTCTTTCGAGTGATGTTTGTGTTTAGAATAATTGAAATTATTTTTTAGGTTTTCACTCATATCTTAACATTAAGCAGATATACACCAGAAATGCTTTTATATAATATATGAATTGAGTTCTAAATAGGATTATTTCATCGATTTATTAAATGAGTTTTAAGTTGTTTTAGAATTATATTATTTCGTTAAAAATTATAATTTAATTGAATAAACAAATTAAAAATTTGTGAAATTTTACAACGAATACATTTGATGTATGATCTTGATTAGAAATGTAATTCAAACATTGAATTTGGATTTAAAAATAAATCAATTATATAATACAATAAGATTTGAGAGCAATTAGTAGGTGTTGTATAGATTTGAGCGCAAGTTCTCGCGTCGACAGTAGTTCCAAACGACGAAACCGATTATAGTTAAGCCCATTGTTAGCACTATTCCGCCGAAAAATGAGGCGAAATCGAAGTGCCTCTTGTGCTCTGGCACTGGCGTTTCAGTTGTACTATTACCGCTAGTTGTAGTATCTGTAGTATCTGGTGCAGGTGGTCGTGCAGTAGTCGTAGTTGTTGTAGTTGGTGCAGGTGTTGTAGTAGTTGTAGTTGTTGTAGTTGGTGCAGGTGTTGTAGTTGTCGTAGTTGTCGTAGTTGTTGTGGTTGTTGAAGTTGAGGATAAATTTTCACCCGAACCCTCTTCGTTCTCTTCAATAATATCCCCAATATTCGTGTCGCCCGACCAGATCTCCTGCGAATAGGCGATTGAGAGTATGAAGTAAATACAGAATATTTTTAATTTTAAATTCATTATTAAGTTTATTTATAAGTAGAATAATTTTAAGAATTATTTTTTAATTGTAAAACAAATCGAGCAAAAGATGATATATTAATATTATATTAAAGTTGTAATCAAAATAGTGTACAAATGGTGAGAATAGTTTATGAAACGCTAACGAATTGCTAATTAGCTACCGATAACATTGACTTAAAGTATGTAATTTTACACTTACCTTAAGAGACAGGTATTGCTTAAAGTGCAAAGTTTTTATAAATGCCAATAAAGTTATAAGCAAGGCATTTTTAGAGAGATCTGTTTTGACGTTGACAATGACAAGTGCATTTATACAAAATATTAACGCTTAAAGAAATTTTTCAATTTAAATAATCAAAATATTAATCAATTAAATCACATTAGACATTTTTGTAGTTAAAACTTGCAATGATTAAATTACATTAGTGAAAGTTAATTATTTTTTAAAACCCTCGTAATCCGTAGCAATCTAGCAATCTAATCAAATTAATGCTACAAATTTTTTTAAAGATTTAGTATAATGAGAGAATTCTTCTATTTTGTTAAAAATTAATTTTATTATATTTTTACAACAAGCATAGTTGTTTATAAATTCTGATGTTTTGCAAATTTAAAATTTGCTTATCTGGCGAAAGAAACTGGTACTTTTGTTTTTAAGTAAATTTCTTTATTTATTTAATAGCATAAATTAATACAATAAAAATATACAAAGATGATATAATTTATTGCAAATGATACTCAATTTCAGATAATTAAACAATAAATTAAATATAAACGCGAGTTATAAAATTTAATATCTCAAGTAAATGATATTTACAAAGAACTTAAGTTTATTTAAATTTGTAAATCATATGTGTTAATAACCTGTTGCAATTTAATCAAAACAAAATGAAAATTGCAAAATTAAAAAATCTAAATAAAATCAATCTTAGTTTACACTACCAAATAAATATAAAGATTTTGCTTCTTTTTTGTTACTGAATTGTTTAAACTATGCTATATGCTATGCTATATTATAAAACTGCGTAGTACATTAAATAACAGTATAATTTGATACTTGGATAATTTTGCTAAATTTTTAATAAAAATTAATAAATTTAATTTTTAAATGTTGTACAATGTAAAATGTTTATTTTATTTTACTACTATTTTAATTTGTATAAATATTGGCAATTTTTAATTCTACTTATAAAAATTATCTAAATAAAATTAGCATAAAATAATTTTCCAAATAATTATTATATTGTAGAAGCAGTTCATAAAAACTGACATATTTTCACCGGAATCATCGGATCCGGGATATGATGACAAAAAATATACATTACATTAACAGTAAAAATATTATTTTAGTTCGTCTTCATCTAGAAATAGTGTATTGTTTTATTTGTTTAATCTTAAAAAATTATTTCACAATGAAACAAAATCTTAAGTTAGTGTTAATATTGGGACTATTCTGCACATATACGAGCCAATCGATTGAAGTGAATCACATCGTTTCGTCCGACTGTGGTATCCAACACATGATAATCAAAGCGAAAGCGAGTTCACTCGTCAACTGCCAGACAGGGATGTGTTGCTGCGAATACCTGAGCGCTCGGTTCGGACTGATAATGCTGGTGAAGATATTCTCGCGATCCGACCAGTGCTCGAATGAGATCAAAGCGATTCTCGCCAATCTCGACAATAAGTGCTCGCATTCAAGCGATTGCAAACCGGAAAACCGCAGAATCTTCGTAAGTATCGTACGCCGAGTTCACATTCCGAGTGTCGTCTACGAGAGGCATGAGCAGCCGCGCAAATACACGGTTCAACCAGTTCAATTGAGTCAGTTGAACAACCAGTTGAACAACCAGTTGAACAATGAGCTGAATAGTCAGTTTGCGAGAAAAATCAAACACATCGACTACAACTGGTATTGGGTTTGTCTCGCGGTTCTCATGTTCGTCGGCATCGCTCTATTGGCGATCATTTCGATTCTATTCAACAAAGTCTTGAAATATGAATACAAACAACCCGTGAATAGTATGAAGAACTTGAAGCCGAGAGGCGTTCAGAATATTTATTCCTCCGTTTAAGCGCTCATTTGAAAATTACAATTCAATTTATCATGATATAAAGTCTGAAAATTTATATGAATACATTTAAAGTAACCATGTTATGCAAATATAATTAATCACAAAATATGCAAAATATATTACTGTATCGAAAAATGTGTACTGTATAATACATTATACAGTAGTATTATAATTACTGTATAATAAATAATTTATAAATAACGAAATAAAATATACAGTATATTATATTAAATATTTGTTTACACATCATATCCATAGAATAACTTCGAGCCGTCTCTGACATTGCATTCAAATAGTTTACTGTTTTTGTTAAACGGAATGTTGGTTTCGGAGAGACTGATCCAGTCGAGCGCCGGACGGTTGAGACCAATTAGTTTTCGGATGAGAACCAGAAGTTGTTCGACGCATATGCTCTCGTCGATGGATAGGCGTATCCGTTGGCTGTCGGGAGTGATAACACAGATGTGAATCAACGACACCTCGTATTTGTATCGTTTGGCCAGAATCTCATTCAGCTTTTCTCGCCGACTCTGACCCGATGTCGAGCCGACCGAAAGGTTGCGCACGTTTTTACGTCGATTTACATTTGCGTCCATTAGACTCGACATTACGATTCGGAAATGGTTTCGAAAAGTTGTTATTAAGGAAGTGTTGGTATAAATAGTCGAGAATTTAGTCGAAGCACTCGTTTGTCTTATCTGTGAAAACGTCGCGATTTTGAGTGGAAATGAAGGACAAAGATGTAAACAACTGGTGATTAGATAATGTGTCGCAAAGTAATAGTCATACACTCGTTGAAGCAAACCTGGCACCTACTGTCATGCTAGTTTGTGCAGATCTGGAGGAGCATTCAGTGCAATTGAAGATACTTGCCAATGTTTGAAATAATTTTGCATTCCATTGTTTAGTAAATATAAAGCAAAGTTTGAAATAACTGAATATAAATATATTAAATATTATTCGATTGCAAATCTGAATCAATTGATAGGAATTAAAAATTAAATGCACAAATATTCTTCTTATATCAGTATAACAGTCAAATAACCATGTTAACAAATCCAATTTCTTAGCATTTGCCTTTAAGGATGGCACATGACAAAATTAAAAAATTAAAATCAAACAAATTAAGGTCATACTGAGTAATTCGTATCCATTCAACTAATAATTAAATGAGCATTGCAAAAATGATTTTATTTGAAAGGAGAAACTATGTTTGCGAAGCCATGTCTACAAACCATTTGCTTTGTCTCACCCCTGCGATAGTGAATCGCTGCGACGGATGTTTGGCCAACATGTAGAATATGAGCGAAACGCAGTCGAGACTAACCCCCCAAACGGCTTGCGCTCCACTTTTGTACTTTTGGTAATCGTTCACCATTTTGCCGAATTCACCCACACCTGACAGGCACTCGGCCAACAGTAACCCCAGACTATAAATGTCTGTCGCCTTCACATCAAACGCAGGACTACCCGGAGTGAAGTTTCTGACCTCAGGAGCCATGTACTTGGCAGTGCCGAACCGACCGGCTGCCCGGGTCCTCCTCATAAACTGTTTGGACCAGCCGAAGTCTGTCCACTTGCAGATATGCCGATTATTTTCGGTAATGTAGACCACATTCAGAATTTTGATATCCATGTGACAGATGTTGCGATTGTGGAGGTATTCCAAGCCATCGACCAATTGGCGGAATATATCGAACGCCTGGCGCTCAGTGAAGCGCTGATTCGGATGATTCTGGAGAAGAGTTTTGAGATTTCCTTCGCATAACTCCATAAACATTAGAGTTCGACAAAACGGAAAACCCGTTATCTCGTCGTGAATGTGGAACAAGTGCTCGACTTTGACGATATTCGGGTGATTGAGCTGCTGCTGCAGGTATGCCTCCTCTAGCAGCAGTTGAACCGCCTGAGCGAGTGAATCGGTGCTATTCTTTCTACTTAGTGTCATGAGCTTACAGGCCAAGACTTTTTCGCAGAACTGTTTGTTTGTATTTCTAAAGAGACGGGTTGTCGTCACACTATAGACCGCGCCGTTGGCACCGCTGCCTAACAGAGCGCCCAATTCGAAACCGTATGCCTTTAGAAACAGTTCTTCATTTGGATTCAATGTATTCGGTATTTTATTTACAGTAGAATACTGTTGTCCAGCATCTGTCCAATCCGTGTAATACTGGTCCCAATCAGCCGTTCCCTGCACTGACTCCGCATTATGTACTCGATATACGGCCGACTCACCCGTATTCGGATTGGTTTCCAAATTCTTTGTACTCCAATCGTGCAGTTTATAGCCGGCATTGGCTTGACCTGAGCTACCAGTTGGCAGCACTCGTGGATACCCCGTTCCCTGTCTGGCCCATTGGTTTTCACCGGTCGGCACATAGAACGGGTGTTCATAGGCGCTAAAGGCAGACACCGGGGGAACGCCTATCTGTTGTCGACGCCGTTCCGCGTATTGCACATATGCCGGGTCGGGCTCTACCGGTGGCCGGAATGGCGGAATGTATGGCACTTGCGGTTCCGCACTGTCCGATGGCAGGGGTAATGAGTCGTCTGAAAAGTGGTATTTTGGTTTGGAAGGCATTTTATTAATACCACCTTTGCCTCCATCGGCACTGCCAGCTACTACATTGCCTGTGACGGGAAGGGATTGGACTTTGTACCCAGGGACTCTTTGCAATTGCGCCATTTTCTGGCTGAGCTGTAGGTCTGGCCCTAAACTCGATGAGTATTCCAAATGAGTGCAACAAATATTCAAACTAATGTATCTCTGGTTAATTGTTACAAGTATATTTTAAAATTTTCATAAATTTCAATTTTTAAAATAAATTTCTACAGTCTGATATTCATTGTACAATCAGTATATTCAGTATACATACGAAACGATTGCAAAAAGTATTTCCGAACGCTTCGAATATCAGAAGCGATCGGAAATACTTCGAAAGAG
>JAQIXC010000338.1:0-30955 GCA_034697605.1 Metabelba pulverosa | reverse complement strand
ACTCGCACTCCTCTCCACTCCTCTCCACTGCACACGTAGTGGCGTTCGGGTGGAGTCGAGCCCTACTCTCATCCAATGGGAGATATTTTGCGTACATTTCGTCATTCAATCCATTTCTGTTATAATACGCGCAGTTGTTATCGATCTTTGATTCACTACTTTGTAAACAGTTTTGTCATTAAATTATCACTTTTCTGATCAATTGTGTCAATCATTTTGTTTGCATTTATTGTGATTTTGTTAAACTGATTGAAATTTGTGTTTAAAACTATTCCTCTATTTCTCCCAAATCAGTGGCAATTGCCGTAAAAGTGGTCACTATTTCGGCCCAAAGTTTGCGTTGAAATTGAATTTCGATTGAATTAATCGGCGATAATGTCGGGAATGAGTGAAAGGGAGCGGAAGGGAAGGGAATACCTGTCGGAAGCGGACAAAAGGGTTAATTCGTTTAAAGGCTTCTTCGGAACTCTGGTCGGGAAGTCATCGACAGTCGACGAAGCGATCGATCTGTACATCAAAGCCGCGAATCAGTTCAAAATGGATAAGAAGTGGAACGGTATTTGACTTTTGGTTTGGCTTTTATGCCAAATATTTATTTGAATATTTGACTCAATTCTGGTTTTACATGAATTGACGGATCAGTTGCCGCCAAAGCGTTTCTATCGGCGGCTAAACTCGAGGCCCGAAGCGGCGAAAAGCACTCGTCGGCTCAGACCTACATCTTAGCCGCGAATTGCTTTCGAAAATTCGATGCAAACGAAGCGATCGATTGTATAATCAAATCAATTGAGTTCTACGAAGAGTTGAATCGATTGGCGATTTGTGCCAAACATCACATGATTATCGCCGAGATATGCGAACGAGAACTGCACGAAACGGACAGAGCGGTCGAGCACTACCGCATCGCCGCCAACCACTTCAAAGCCGAGCACTCGTTCGCTTCGGCCAACAAATGTCTGGTCAGTGTCGCCGACTATTTGGCTCTTCAGCACAAATACCAGAACGCGATTGAGATCTACGAAGAGATCGGGAAGTACTGCATCGAGTCGTCGCTTCTGAAGTGGTCGGCGAACAACCACTTCATGAAAGCAGCCCTTTGTCACACAGGCATCGATCTCGTGAACGGCGAAGTGGCGCTCAAGAAGTACGACGAGTCGTTCCCCGCGTTCGGCGATTCGCGAGAATACAAACTCGTGTCGACTTTGATCTCTAAACTCGAAGACGAAGACATCGATGGCTTTACAGAAGCGATTCGGGTCTACAACAGCATCTCTCGACTCGACAACTGGTTTACATCGGTTTTGCTGTCAATCCAAACCAAATACTGTTCGCAGATCTCCGAACTCGATATGAAGTGAAAGCCTTTCAAAGCCTTTCAACAGATTATCTATTTTTAGCCCAATTTTGATCGACTTATGAATTATGACTTAACTATTGTTTTAAAGTTTATATGTTTTTATAATTTTGTGATATTTAAAGAGAATATTTAGAACTGAATGAAAAGTAATATTTATTTACATTTAAATCCTATTTAATAAAGACAATCATGTTTAATTTGAGTGATATTTGAGTAGCTTGATTCAATTTACCGTTTAAAGTTTATCTAAGATGTTTTAAATTGCATGATTTAGTTAAATTGTAACGCGCTTTTTAAATATTGGCATGGTATTTTTTTAATATAAAAAATAAGAAAATTATTACAAACTATTTTTAAAATTCTTAATTAATGAGTTTAGATTAGATAGTAGTTTAGATATGTTCTTACATGTTTAATTTTAATTTTAAAAATTTTAATGGAATTTTGTAAAATCAAATGAATTATTTTAAATAGTCATAAGATTTACAGGAAGCATTTGCGTAAAATAGCATGTACCATGTTTGGCACAATTAATATTTTAGAACTAGTTTAGCAAGGACATTTAAAAACGAAACTAATTTTTCGAATGTTCGATGAATTAACGTAGTAGCAAGCATATTCTGCTGGCGCCGTCTTTCGCGATTCCAGAATCTACTTATCGAGTGGTAGAGTCGATGTAAACAAATATTATATGATTTCTAAACACGTTATGTAACTCCAGTCTGGACTCCAGACTCTGGAGTGAGGAGTAGTGATGAGTATTGCAGAGATATTATGAGAAGAGAAGACCAGTTTGTTATTCAGTTCGCCTGCGCTTTGAACTCGTCTTCGGAAATGGATTTTTTAAATGTTTGGATGTGTTGTTGACATAGCCTTAACCCAAATACACCTGAGTTTACAACAACTTGAGAATCACTAAAATTAACTTCAATTCCACATATTATGTCGATTCGAGTCTTGAACTTGAATTCGAGTGATTGTTAACAAACATTTTGCCAAAATATTGCCAAAAATATACCAATCGTTTCGCGAAATTAAGAAATAAATTTTGCATCACTTGTTGCCAATCATTAAGTTTAAAATTATTTAATCAAAAAGTTTACGACAAAAGTGAGACTATTATATCATAAAATAAAATGCCATTTATTAGACGTTTTATTCATAATAATCAGTGCATATAATATACGAAATACTGGAAACTCGAGTCTGGAATGGCATTCGAGACGATTGACATTAATTAACGATTTTGTTAATCGTCTAAATGACTGAATAACTTAATAAGCAATTAATGCAAAACTTGTGGTTTTTCAGACACTTTTGGTTTTTCTAAATGGTTTGCCATTCAGTGAGAACTCAATTATTGCCGTCGAATATGAGTTAAGCTTTTGGTCGAAACCTGTGCTTAACGTTAGGATAACATAAAACTTCGCCAAAACTCTACACCAGTTCTCGATATCAAACGCATTCTTCTCGACAATCATGAGTACATCGGATCTGAAGAATCCGGTCTTTATGGCCAAATCGTTTCTGGCCGGAGGTATTGCCGGAATGACGTCGAAGACAGCGGTCGCACCACTCGATCGGATTAAGATCTTACTGCAGGTCCACAACAACCACTACAAAGAATACGGAGTCTTCACTGGTTTGAGAGCTATCATCAAAAAGGAAAAGTTCTTAAGTTTATACAAAGGTATCGATTATCTCAACAATCCTTTCAATACATCTATTCTTCACTTACACTCATTATAACCCTAATTGTCGTCTAATACCAGGAAATGGCGCACAAATGGTACGAATCTTCCCGTACGCGGCCGTCCAATACATGTCATTTGAGATCTACAAACGCGGACTTTCGGTGTTCTTCCGCGAGTCGGAGTCGGGAAGAGTGAACCACTCACTCAAGTTCTTCGCCGGCTCTATGGCTGGCGTCACCTCCGCTCTCATGACATACCCTTTGGATTTAGTGAGGGCTCGGCTCGCGTCGCACGTGACCCACACCGTCGAAGGCCTCAAGTTTCCGACCACTATTGTCGGCACTTTGGTCTTCGTCTTCCAGAACGAGGGCCGAATGGTCGGCCTTTATAGAGGCATAACGCCGACAGTGCTCGCAATGATCCCATACGGCGGTTGCAATTTCTATATGTTTGAGCGACTGAAGCACTTGGCCGTCGAGTACTTGCCTACGATCTGCGGCTACGAAAAGGACGGAAAAACCATTTTGAATATCCCGAGCAAACTGTTGTGCGGCGGCATTGCCGGTGCCATTGGCCAGACCACGATATACCCGCTCGACGTGGCTCGACGTCGAATGCAGTTGAGTATGACTAGCAATGAGACCAAGAAGTTCTCCGAAGGACTGTTCAAAACTTTGACCATTACTTACCGCGACTACGGTGTCGTTCGGGGACTATACCGAGGAATGAGTATTAATTACATCAGAGCTATACCTATGGTTGCCGTCTCTTTCAGTACCTATGAAGTGATGAAACAGATGTTAGGCCTCGAGACCGGAATCTAACCATTCGTTCGCTTTATTTATATATTTATGTCGTTATCGATACGAATACTAAAATTGTTTTAATACTCAATATTAAGGAAATATTTGAAATGTTTTTATTTTTATAAGTATATTATTTTGTTTTTATTTGGACTTTGCAAATATATACGGTATAATTTTTAAATAGCAATGATTTGTTTTACGCAATGACATTATAATTGAATTCACTATGAGATCATGAGATTAAGTTCTATTAAATTAGTTATATAGTACCGGTATTTGAATATTATATAGTTACCGGTAATTATATTTTTGTTAAAGTATTTATAAACTTGATCTGGATAAATTATAAGTTATAGCACTGTTTATTCAATACTTACAGTTTTACAAGATTGAAACTTACATGATGAATCTGAACGAAAGTTTTTTTCTCGTTACGCAAGGTGTTGGGTGTCCTCTTTGCCCCCATTTCTTCACAATTGTTTTGAATTATTGAAATATAGTTTTGTTTAAATATGCTTGTTGTAATTTATTTTAATTTTTTGTTAAATATTTACAACAAAATGAATAAATATTTTTATTTGCAATTAATGACAAAAATTATTGGCGATTTGCAATGATATCAAATTCTTAATAAAGTTACAATACTTTATACTGATTATCATGATTATTTTGATAATTTGCACTCAAATTATTATTTTATAAATAAAATTAATATCAGCTAATATGCAAGTTAATACAAGTTAATATGCGAATGTATGAGAACGATGCAAAATCATAGAATAGTATTTCGATTAATTTGTTTATTCCGTTTGCAAACAATCGCCGAATGAATATTCATTTTCAAGACATTCGAATCGCATTCGGAAACACAATTCCCGAAGTCTTCGCTTCTCTTTTCGAACAACGAGTTGTCGTCAATACATCCCAAATAGCCGACCCTCTGGTCGGCGCCGCCTCTGATCTGTAGCCTCCAGTGTTGGGGCGCGTCGACCAACCACTTCATATTGCAGTCGCAGTTGAGACGACAGGCGCCCAACTGAACGCTATTGCGGTTATTGCAGGCGAGGAATGGCGCGAACACATCCTCATCCAGATATTGGAACCGTTGCGAGCATTGGCTGTGGTTTGTGAACAAAACCAATTCGACGGGTCTTAGGATATGACTGAGAGCTCCCCTTTCGAGTGAATCACTTCGCAGTCGATTACTTCGAAGATCAATGAGAAGAGGTTTAACCGCTTTGTCCCGAAACGCGAAGCCGTGTCTCTCAATCAGTTCGATCTTATTGTCGGATAAGTCGATGAAATCTAGGTTTGAAAGCGCATAGAAGGCATAGCTCTCTATTCGCCGCAATGTTCGCCCTTTTATCGTAATTGTCTTCAGTTTGGTCTGTCCCGGCCCTGAAGACACTACCGGACGGAATGTGTGGGCCGTAAGTGCATCGAAACCGGCATTTATTGCAATATCTCTGGCGTTGACTAAACTATTAACCGCAACAAAAGTGTCGCGAAATTCAACGGATTTCGAGTCGATGTTCGTCGAGAATACCAGCGATTGAACGAATTGTCGGGTTTTGCCGAAAGCCTTCGGATGTATTGTCAGCGTATAGTGATTGCACTGATTGCAGGCCTGGAGGTAGATGTTCGAGAAGGTGATGCCCGAGAAGGCGTCTTCGGGTATTTCGGTGTAGTTGGTCCACAAGTGGTTGTCTAAGTAGAGGTTATCGAAATGTCGGCCACAAATCGGTTCTTTTGTCGTAATTCTTTGGAATATTTGTCTAAAAATGTCGACAAATTACATATTGTTCGCTATATTTTATTTGTACGTTATATTTAACAAATAATAAGCACAAACTGTCCAAATATAAATATAGAGTGGATAAAACTAGCCTGATGAAATAGGGTTCGGGTCCATCGCAGTGAATGGAATAGGAGTCGCGCATAGCGATGAAGTGCGAGCCAACTGAGCGCCGGATGCGTTTGCAATGACAGGGTTGGATGAGCTGGTCGTCGGGACAGAACATAGTGTTGGCGATGTCTAAGTACCGCAAATTGATGAGTCGACTGAAGGCGTCGTTTTCGTTCGGCACTCTATACGCCTCGAGATGTGTGTTCCACGCGTTCACGAACTCGATCTGCAAATGTGTGCCAATAAAGGCATTCGGATCTATGTATTCCAATTGAATCGCACCGTCGAAGTAGATGTGACGGAATGTGATGTTATGGAAGACAAACGCCGGAAGAGTTCGTATGGCGGTGTTGCTCAGGTAGAATATGCCGAAGTGGCGCATATGCTGTGCCAAGCTACTCGACAATCGCGAGAACATAGCACCCAGGTCGATTTTGTCGCTACCGCTGCACACAATTATCGTCATATCGAGCCGTTCGCACCTACACGGGCTCACCATTTCCGGATTGGGACACGCGGTGCACATCTGCATCAAGACACTACACAGTAGCAACTTGAGCCAAAAGCAAATTGCTACAATTTTATTAATATTAGTATTAAATTAATTTTATTAAAACCAATACTTACTTTCACTTTTGGTTCGAAACATTGTTACGAAGAATGATGTTAATTAATTTCAAGACTACCTGCAAGAAGATCTGTGTACTTATGTGTCACATTGTATAAACATTTGTCTGAATTGTATTAAGTTTATTTCGTGAATACCAGGCATGTCTTATATTTTGTATGAAAATTAAAAATGCAATTAAGTCTATCGAAAATTAATTAACTAAAGAAAGCAATTCGTAAATCTCGGAGTGAATGCTGGCATTGAGTGATAACTGGCTATAAAAGCAAATTCATTGCATTTTCTCTATTTGTTCGCTGAGTTGATGAATCACTTCAAGGATTTGCATAACTTATGTCTTTTCAATGTTTTAATGTTTTAATTAAAATTTCAATAAAAAAGAAGATTTAATCAACGCTTAGAGATATTGTTATCATATTTATAACCTGTGTGAATTTTTTAATTAGCAAGTTAAACAATACATTGATTTATGTTTAATACTGTATTTTAATATTCAATTTTGTTTTTATAATTTCATATTGAATTGAAAGTTATTCAAAAATTATTAAGAAAACAAATTGAAGTAATTGAACTAAATTTTATCAAATAAAAGTAGGGTAAAATATACAATACATTTAAAGTTTTTATTTCCTAATTTGATAGGATATAATTTTAAAATCGACCAAGTATTTTACAAAATATTAACCTTAAAGTACATGCCATATTAATAGAAATAATTGTATATAAATAAAAATTCTAATATAATAACAAAAGAAATACCATTCTGATTAAAAAAAATTTTATAATATGAAAAACCAAGAATATCTGAATTGAGCATTTAAAAGTATTAAAAGCTTTTTGTTTGTTTTGTTTTTGTAATAAATTTTAGTAAGATTATCAAGATTGATTTAAATTCTCAAACTATATTATGATTTAAAAAGAAAATGACATAACAATTATTAACATTAACAATTAATTTGCATTACTTATTTTAAAAACTAATTATTACTTATTATTTTTTAAATATAATTATTTTACTTAATATTTTATTATTTTATTATATTTAAATAATTTTCTTATGTTTATGACTAAATACATATAACAATAAAGCAATTAAAACCCATTTATGCGGTTTTATAAAATGTAAATTTTTATTTATTTAAAATATAAGAAGTGTAAATGTGTGAATATTATGTTATAAATTTTATAATTTTTCAAAGCTATTACGAGTTAAACATTATAAAATAATATTAGAAACTATTTTGAGCAAAGAAAAAATTAATTATTTATATAACATTTTGTTATACTAATTTAATCAAGCTCAAGATATGTTTACTGAAACTGTGTTTATAATAGCAAAGTTTATATTAAATACATAACTATCATATTAATCAAATCTTGCAATAATTTTATTTAAAATTCTTCATGCTGCCTTTGGCAGCTGCATAGATTTTTGAAATAAAATGTATTCATAAATATTTCTTAAAATAACTTATAATTTGATATTTATAGTATAATTTCAAATAAATTAATTCGGAAATCTTATTATACAGTGCAAAATATACTAGCACGTGTAAGTAGCACTTTTCAGATTAGGAATAATAAGCATTTGTCATTTATGAATACACAATATGTTATATGTACAGTAATATGTTATATACGTTATTTTTAATTAAAACGATATAATAAACTAATTCTAATGAAGAGTCGCATTTTTACGTTAATTTTAATTTAGAATGAATAAATTCCCCTTATTGGTTATAAGCAGGAGCCGGGATTGTTTACCTTACCCTAGATTTATCATATTAGGAAAATCACTAGAAATTTACTTCAAAAAGATCTAATTATTAAATAAAAGCATCTAGTCAACCCTTCTCGTAATTTTTATACAAATACAGTAGTAAAAATAAATTATTCTAATCATACACTTTAATATTAATAATTACTATATTTGTGAAATTATTAACATCGAAGTTAGCAATAAAAATTTCTAATGTAAAAAAACTAATTAAGTTATTAAATAATTAAATAATGTAATAATAGTTTTACGTAATTATTTAAATGCTTGAATAAAAGTAAACCAAAGATTAAAAATTAATCTTATCAAACTATGCAAAAACATAATTACAAATAATTGGTTAACGTAAATAATGATATTTTATATAGTATACAATATTCAGCAATAAGAAGGCAATATTCTTGCTTTGTATTGTTTAAAATTTCTATTAATTAATTTTGTGAATATGTTTGTTTATAAATACAAATTGAATATTGATAAAATGATTATATACAGTTATTCCATTATAACCCTCGCATGGTTTTTTAAGAATTTCTCGGGAACTATTAATTCAATTTGAGTAATTTTTAGTTTAATAAATTCAGGACCGACCACCGCATCACTGGTATAAAGGAAATTTAAAAATACTTGATACTTTTCAAATGGCAATAATATTTACATTACATAAACTTTACATGCAAAAACAAATTTTGAATATGTATTTACTATTTTGACTAAAAAATTTTATTTTTAAAGCTTATATTTTAATAATATTTTTGCTAATTATTAATAACTTTAAACATTTTAGTAGTAAAAATTGGTAAATATTAACATTTCCATTAACCAATGTTAATTTCATGTTTTTAATCATATTCTCAAAATTAATTAGGTCGCCATTTAAAAAGTATCAAGTATTTTTAAATTTCCTTTATACCAGTGATGCGGTGGTCGGTCCTAAATCATTTGAACTAAAAATTACCAAAATTGAATTAATAGTTCCCGAGAAATCCTTGAAAAACCATGCGAGGGTTATAATGGAACGGCTGTATAAATGATTCGAAATATATAGATAATTTGGTTTTTGTAGAGTTTTGGTAAAAGTTGTATTTAAAGTTGATATATTGTATAAAATTGACATTTAGTTTTAAAAAATGATAAAATTCACCTTGTTTTTGTTACCTGTGATATTTTTAAATATTCAATTTGTTCATCAAAATGTCAAGTTTAAATATAGATATAAATTCTTTTATAAAGATACTATTTCCAAACATTTTATTCATCTCAAAATCTATCTTTGAAAGGAAAATCAATTTTCTTGGCATTTAAAATACACCATGAATCATATTCCTTTATACAAAACTATTCAAAATAATTAAATTATATATTCAAATTCAATGCACAGTACAATTTTATGCAATTTTAAATAAAGATAATATGAAGTTATGTAAATAATAATGTTTTGTAACTTTTAAAATTTTTTAATTAAAAAATTATTTTTCACTACGGTTATCAAACTATTCTTGGTAATTTAATAAATATTTTATTGTATTTTGTAAAATTTAAATATTTAAACAATAGAATAACTATTTAAGTTTAAATAAAAAACAATTATCTTAAATTAATCTTATTACAATGTATAAGAATGTATTACAATGTATAAGAATGTATTACAATGTATAAGAATTTATTCTTTAACTGAAAAATTACATTCAACAAACAAATTCTACGCTTAATTTAATTTAGTATGTACAGTACCTGTAAGCATAGTAATAAGGGTATAAAAATACAATTGAATCATGCATTTTTATTGCATATTTGAACTAAACATTGCGTAATCAACGCAAATGTTTCAACGCTTACTAAATCTGTATTGAATTAATGTAACGCAAGATTACAATGACTTTTAAGTAAATAAATTATTGTTTCTCTGACAACATGTCGATAAAAATAATGATATGAATGACTCCCAACTGTATCACTACGTTGTGCTCTCCTTCGGAACGCTCTCTAACGCTCTGCTCTCCACATTACGCTCTACTACGTTACGCTCTCCTTTCACAATGCTCTACTACGCTGTGCTCTCTTATCTTATCCGTTTATATTTTAATCCATAAACTGATCAAAAAGCTAAACAATTGTCACAAAATACAATGTAAGAACTTTAAAAAAACAATTTGATCAAAATATCTCACTATTTACAGTTTTAATTAATTTATAATTTATATTTTTATAAGTTTTTTCTACAAAATTGCACAAGATACCAATTTATAATTATTAAAAATGTGTTTAAATGTGTTTATTTTAATAAATAATATAATATATATATAATTAATGATGAATAAAATAAAATAAATATAAGAGAGCACAGCGTAGTAGAGTATTGTGAAAGGAGAGCGTAACGTAGTAGAGCGTAATGTGGAGAGCAGAGCGTTAGAGAGCGTTTCGTAGGAGAGCACAGCAATAGGGAACCACTCCCAACACACCATTAGTTGACATATTGTGTGAAATATATTTGATTTAAATTAATTAATTTTATTTAAATATATTCTTTTCATTCCTAATAAATGGATAAATTGCGGCGAACTTTGGGTGGAAGTGAAGAACCCAATGAAGAGTCCGGGGTATGTCTGCTAAACGTTTTAACACAACTGTTGGCTATTTTTCATTTATTTATAAACGATAAATATAATCTATACACTATTTTCTATTTTGTTTATAATTGATACAGTATTTCTCATTAATTACTAAATAATTTATACGCCTTCTGCCTGCTTGTTATAATCAATTTATACAAACTTCATGGTCATTTAATTATACCATACAAACTGACTGCGGATAAAAATATCTAGATTAATTTTGTATTTTTATTTTCTAGTTTATTGTTGATGGCCGTATACTGTAGTGTATACCGCATCATGAATTAATAAATATAAGCTATTTTCAAGCAAATAAATTTAAATTTATTCAAGATATTTTATATATTTTTATTATATTCTGGAATTGTTAGGATATAAAATTTAAGCAATGCATTAAATTTCTATATACATAAAGAATAAGATTATTTCTCAATACTTTATTAATGCAAATTTTTATTTTAAATAATTCCAAATAAGTTGTTTGTACTAAATAAAATACGTTCAAATTTCATATAATTTTGTTTAAACATAATTAAGTATTTAAAACAACCAAAATGCCTAAAACAATAAATACTAAAAATAATATTTATGTATGCTTCATTGGAGACAATTTCATATGAATATCAGGCAGAATTTACCATACTTGCTAGATAATAATTCCTAAAAGAAACAAAATTTTAATTATATTAAATTGTTTATTATTTAATTTAATTAATTTATAAATTGTATAATTAACAAGTTTAAATCTTTTTAGCATGAATTTGTTTATAAGCGTATACAGTATTAGGCAAAAAATGATTCTCTAACACACGAACAAACGAGATTAAACTCACTTGATTTAACCCAGCTTATTTCTTTGGAAAACTTGATTCATTCGATACAAACACTAAATCTAAAAGAAGTGAATTAATACGAAACAGCTTTTCAATCGACAGAACGACTCGTTTTTCCCATCACTGAGTTGGTCGACGAGAATACAGGGCTTTGCGATATGTTTTATATTGGGATTCGTTTTGTCGATAATCGGCGGCGCGTGCATTGCTCTCCCGAAGGGACTCATCTTATTTGCATTCTTCTACACCATTGGCAATATCACATCAATGGCCAGGTCTGCCGCCGTTCACTCATCCGTTCTATTTAATTATATTTTGCATTAATATTTTGCCCTGTCCGATTTTATAATTAGATTTTATTTTCAACAAATTCTCGCCTTATTACAGCGTCTACGATTATATAACCTTGCACTTATTTATTTTTATCGCGCAATTATGTTTATTTTAGCAAAAATAGCATATACTATTCAAACTTAAATAAGCATATTAAAATTTTAACCAAATTTATTTTCGCAAATATCAGTACAATGTTTTTGATGGGACCGGTGCGACAGCTGAAGAAGATGTTCGCAACGACGCGCATACTGGCCACCCTGGCCGTTTTCCTCTTCATGGCGCTAACACTAATGGCAGGCCTCTGGTGGCGCAAAGTAGGCCTCGCAATCATATTCTGTATTCTTCAGTTCCTTGCCTTCACGTGGTATGCCTTGTCTTACATCCCATTCGCCAGGGATTTGGCCAAAAAGACTCTTTCGTCTTGTATTTGAATCGCTGTTTAAAATATATTTCTTATTTCAAATTTTTAAATATTTATCCCAATTATTAAATAAAATACATATTCAAAAAATTAGCATGCACATTGTACATATAAGTTTTTAATGATTTCTGGAGCGCTGTTTGACTTTGCACTCAAATGCTAATGATTTTAATTCAGAACTTCTCAACCATAAACCTAGACAATTGTGCCAAGCTCTATTTTATTTCCTGGTTTTATCAAATATTCTGAATCCATATAAAAGCGGTTTTAAAATCAAAGTATAAATTATGTTTTAAATAATGCGATGAATTTTGATTTTATAATGAATTCTTAAATTAATATTTTACTAGTTAAAAATGTTATAAAATAAAAATTTTAGCTATTGATATAAATATTATTTTAATATATTGTATAAAATAAATATTCAAAAATATATATACATATTATCAATAATATTGTAAAGAACAACCTTTAATAAATATACCCGCCCTATTATTTGTTTTATAAAATATTAAATAATAGCTTAGCAGACTTAACTAAAAACAACAACAGCAAAGTTTATGCATTAAACAAAATATTAAAAATTCAGTAAAATAAAATAAGATAAAAATTATCTTATACTTAAAATATAAATTTATTGAATAATTATCAAATGAAATCTAATTTAAAATAAATGCTTTAACAAATTAAATACATGAATAATCATGCAGTAATTTCTTTAATTAAAGGACACATATGGTATTAAATTTTCAATTTTCTCTTTTATATATTAAAAATTCATAGCTCGTTTATTAAATTACAACAAGTTCATTTTTAGTGCTTATTTATGTTTTGATTGATTTTGTTTTGAAAATTATATTAAAACTTTAGAAAAACAAAACTTTCAAATCAAATTTTTTAAAATTATTAATTTTAATAATAACTTGACTGCCACGTGCTTGCTAATTTTGCAAAGCTATTGTAGCATACAATAATTTAAAATATAACCTATTCAAGTTTGATCTTAATTGTAATTAAAATATATTCAAATGTAGAATATATTTATCTATTATATTAAAAAACATTAATTTGAATATATTTATGAATTTGAAAAGAACTTGAATTAAATTATTCAGAAATATATTTTTATCAACAACTGACTGTTAATGAGTTTTATGTTCTGTTTTTTAATCCAAAATAGAATTTTTGACATAAAATAAAAATATAGTTTAATTTTGTGGAAAATCTGAACGCATGTAAACTTATACCTTACTTTTAAATCTAACAAAACTAATTTAATTATTTTATGTCATCAAAATGAGCAAAATTACTATAATTAATTTTTATAAAACATTAGACATGTTATATAATGATTCTAATATTAATGACTAAAAATTTTTTATATTTCAAACAAATCAAAAACTGTTTTTAAAATTCTGTTTTATGTAATATATTGTTCGAATTATTTTTAATTGTTAGCGAAAATAGTTCTGAAAATTCTTGGCAAATAATCATTGATTTTAGTGTAATATACAGTATATAATATAAATACAGAATGTATTGACGGAATAGTACATTACTGCACAGTTAGCTGTATATCGAGTAGTATCGGTGCGCATGCAATGAATGATTTGGTATATCTTGGGCTCAAACACACCGTTAGTCGGATTTTGAATTATATACAACACATCCGAAGTCGACTCCAAACACACAAAAACTCTTTGTCTTCAAACTAAACATTTTCCCGATATTTATGTCTTTTTCGGTGAAAGTAATTCGAAAATAAAGTTTAGTTAATAATTAAAATAATAAATTCAAACATTTTTCGTAAAAAGTTTAAAATTCAATTGCAATTTAAACATAATCTCAAATCTTCATGTAAGTTTTGTCTTAATTTTGTCTCTTTAAAAATAAATTTAATATTAAAATTATACTTTGTATTTAGAAATTTAATAAATACATGTTAAATAATGTTATTTATATAATTTTCTACACTTTATTGCATGATTTTATCATTAAAAATTATATCTTATATTAAATGTTAGTATAACTGGGTATAATTATTGCAATATACTTGTAACTGCTAATATTTATTATTGCTATCAAGAAAAAATAGCAAGCGTTTTGCTAAACATATTGTTTAAGCAAAAGGCATTTTTGCTTAACTATTATTATACAGAATGTTTAACAAATGCACTAAATTTAAACCGAAACAATTGACCCAAAAATCCAATTAAAACAATTAATTAAAAAATGTGTTTCAAAAATGTAAGAATGTGAGAAAACAAAAGTGTGATGGCACATTTTTTTACTACAACGCATTTTGTAAATTTTAATTTGCAAACAAAATACTTAAAATACTTTCATGTTATTGTTGGAAGCAATAAGCTAGGTGATCAAAATATATTTAAATACAATAGAATTTAAGTTGAATTAATTCTTGGTCAATCTTTGCTATAATATAAAATAATATTCATTCTTACTATTTATAATTATACCAAAATATAAAAAAATTTAACACAAATTTATATTATAAATAATATTTTAGAAACAAATTTATGATTCTACTAATTGATGACAAATTCATTGTCAAATTTTGTGCGGAATTTTGATAAATCTGTATTTAAACGCGAATATTGTGTTTAACTATATACTTATTAAATATATATAAAAAACTAACTAACTAATATCAATTGATTAACTTTCTAACTTATAATAAGCAAATGTTATGATACGGGTATTAAAAAATTGTATCATGCTTAACGCAAGATTAGTTAATTTAGCTAAAAATTTGAACTAAAAGTATTTATTTAGGAGTATTCGTTAATAAGTAATCATTTTTTGTTTGGTTAGAATTTGCCATTTTATGGGTTAACTAACAAAAAACAAAAGCAATGTCGGAACAGGTGTCACACACTCTACCAAAACACAATTACGAGATCCAGTATTTCAATAATGCTAGTGTTTAATTTTATCATACACAATTATTATGTTTCACAAAAGTTCAAAAAATATATTGCTAATTAAAAACTTTTTTAGTTTATGTTTTGCGCCATTTATATAAAGAATAATTAGTTTTATCTTTACTTTACATAATGAATTTTTAACATGTTTCTAAATACAGTAATACTAAAGTAGCACACTTATATTTAATTAACATGTAGGTGCTAATTCTCCAAATATCCCGGTAAATAATAAATACAGTAAAAACTATTTGTACCGTCTTTTTTAGCCGATTAATAGCTTACTATAATTACTAAAACATGAATAGCAAACACAATATATTCTTATAAGCTATTAGTTCTATAAGTTTAAGACTGTTAACTTGCCTAATCATACTGTTTATAATACTAAAAATTTTAACATAAATATGAATGTTCTTTACTCTACAGATCATTCCAATTTATATAATTGCATAGTTCCAGCTAAAAAGCTATTTAAGAACAATTTTTAATCAAGAGCAATTTCTAATAATTACATGTGTTGATTGATATTATGTAAAAACTTGGCAATTTGTTATTTGCTAAACAATAGTCTAAAGACTCTAAACTATAGTACAGCTTACTATTGACGGAAGATAAAGTTGTTTGACATAATAATAATAATGTAATAATGTTTAAAATTATTAAATAATGCTGTTTAAATTTATATATTTAATTATTTACATAATTTACAATATGACTGCATATCGTGTAACCTCTCTCTTACTATTAAAAACTATACTACTGTATTTTAACTTTACTATATAACAATATTTTTACCATGGTAGGATTGTTTGTGTTTGAAATCTATAGAGAAAAAATAAAATAAAATATGCCACTTAAACATTTGACAAAATTAACTGTAATTTAGTTTAAATACGATTTATTGTTTTTTTCTTGGAAAATGTTTTTATTAAAATTGATTATTAATGTTTCAGATTAATTTTAATAAAAATATTTTTAAAATATAAATCTTTGTCCATCTCTATTATTCAATCTTGGAATTAATTTGAATATTTACAAAAAGTAAAATCCGTAACATTTTTATAGTTTTGGTATTTTTAAAAATAAAATAGAAAATAAAATTTAAGCTATAAAACACAAGCTAACACAAAATTAAGCAGCTTAGTTTTTGTTACCATTTGCTACTCTTTTGTTTAAAATATTAATTTTGCATAAACGTGCATGCTGTAGTTTTTGCTAAATTGCATAACATATTTGCTTATAATTAATAAAGTCTTAGTAGTAAATCTTGTTAATAAACCAGTAATAATTTATAATAATAAAAATAAGAAAAATTGTAATTTATTATTTAGATATACAGTATTTGTGAATTGTAAGTAACTTTGTAATTTATTAAACCGTATGACTATCATTTAATTGATATTATTTATTACAAAGATGTGAATTCTATTATTTTATATAAAAATTAACATTATATTATTGTGTACTTTTAATTTATGAAACATAAAAAGCGATTTTATGAAATAATTTAAGAAACAAAATACAAATTATATATATATTTAATTTTTATTCAAAGGTATAAATTAAAACAAATTATTTAAACAAGAAAATATATAAATTAAATCGGCATATATCTAGTATGAATTTTCTGATTATAGTTGGAATGCAGTTTAATCTTATTACATTTTCACAATAAGCAATATATTGGATAAAAGCCTAAACCACTATATTTGATGCATGGTAGACATCCGGTTACTCTATCCTTCAATTAGGCGGCGATTACTTTCAGGTGACCAAAAGAAATGAGCAGTATACTTGGCATTGAGTGTAATTTTATAAGCGTTGACCAAATTATCGCATTTGAAATCTTATTTATGAAGTAATGGAAAAATTTTTTTAAAATCCGAGTAAAACAATAAGATTTATATTTTGGTTGTAATAGAAATCCTTTGACCATCTCTTGGGCCGTCTATTCGTCTATTCTTTCAACACATTATTGCTTTACTTTGAAAACTAAGAACTAAATCGGGTTTTACGTAAAGCATAAGTACAGTATAGAACGAAAATTGATCGAAATTTTTATATCTTAATATTTTCCCATTTCTATAGGAGAGCTAATACAGGCTTTTAGTTGACATTACGTGAAATAAAAATCGTTAACAAAAGAAATACCAATATGTAAACAATGCTACATGCTACAGAGCGTAGTTTTAAAACATTTAATAATTTGGAAATTATATATTTTTAATTAATTTCAAGTTTATCTTACGTTAGTAAACGTAAAAAATTAATTTAACATTAAAAATAATTTACATTGCTCCAGTTGATTTTAAAAAATTGTTAAATTAAAATAAAAATATAATTTGGTGAATTTTTATATTAAAAAATAAAAAGCATTTTCATTTTTATTGGTGCTCAATAAACAAGGAAAGAACTTGTGTTACATCTGTCCATCATTCTGCATATTTTTTACAATTGTTTATTGTTGTAAAATAATAAAAATGCCAAATGTTGTATGTAGAAATTTGTTTTCAAACAAGGATTGTATAAAACATAGAAGTGTTTGAATGGATTTATTCGCTTACGAGTTAGAGAAGGCTTTCACTCACAAGAGATACTAATATAATGGCTTTGAATGGAAGTGTCGGACACTGTGTGACTGTCGGAGGTTTTCTCGCGTTAGGGGTTTACTAATGCGAGGTTTGGCTGTTCTATGATTTAATAATTACTAATTGATTTGTGACTAAAGCACACAGCTTGATTTTTGTCCCACTTTTTAAGTAAAAATATTGTATTTGTAGAAGTTGGTTGGGCACATAGCATGCTAACTTTGCCTTGTTTTCAAATAATTTTTAAGATGTGCATGTATTAATATTTAAGTAAATTATTTTAAAATTTATAGTTAACACATAAAATCCATACTGTATATAATAGTTACTAGGTATATAACTAGGCGTAATAGTTAGATATTCAAAATACTAGCATTGGATTATTATAATGATATAATAAATTGGTTACTGTCATTTTAGAAAAGTTGGATAAGCATTTGTAAGTTTTTAAATCATGGTAAAATTATAATTTATAGCAATGCTGCACACTTAGTAAGAAAAGTGCTACTATACGAAAACCTCTCAATTTAAAATTATCTTACAAAAATGAAGTTAGCTGAAATTAGAGAGTCATTCAAAATAGTAGATAAATTTTATAATGCTTTAAATAATTATGAAAGTTAAAAATGTTAAAATAGTAAAAAAAATTAATTAATATAAAGAATTCCCAAAATCGCTAGGTTTTGGTGTAGTGGCCCTATTTGACCCAGTGTGAAGCATTGATTTATAATAACATTTTTTACATTCAACGTGTTATATACTTTCTTTCATTGCACAATTTTGTCTATTTTAAATTTTTTGCTTTAAGGAGATTTTGGAGATAGCTTTTGGAATAATATAAACATGGTTTTTAGTATAAAATGTCTACCCATATCGTTTAATATAAATAATATTCAATTACTTAATATTATAATAACAACTTATAACAATAAGTATAATGATAACAATATTATCGACAAATCAAACCCCCAAATTTTTTAAATTACATAAAAATAAATAAGATGTTTACTATATTTAACAGCCTAATAGTTATAAATAATAGTTATGAACATTTCTTTTCATTAATTAACCCACCTATATTTTGACGGACACTCTTTGCATTTACATATTTTAACAATTTTGTCAAATAAATATCAAACAAAAATATTATCATTGATTATATTTAAATGCAAATAAACTATTTTTTAATTAACATAGCATTAGATTAGCAATTATGTCAAAATCATCTAATTGTACTGTTTAATATTTACAATAAAATATTTCAAATTTTTTAATTAATAACAAAGGAATTAAATAATATTTACTTTATTTGCCGTTTTTAAACACAAAAATATTATTAAATGAATTGTTTGACGAATTTCGTGACATATCATTAAAATTAATGAGAGTTTAGTTATAGACAATAAAGTTATTTAAAAATTAAGTAGCTTGCTAAATTGAAATATTTCCTATTTCCTAATACGGTAGTTGATATTTAATATAAAATTCTATTAGTAAATCAATATAACGATATATAGTAATCACAATTTAAGCTATCTAATATTTTATTACAGGTATATAAAAAATTATTTTTAGTAGAAATATTATTATTTTATAAAATCTAATTTATTATATATTGATTATCATTTAATTATTTATCCACGTTGCTTTAACTAAATTCAAACTTTTTTCACAAACATTAATTCTCAAACTATTTATGATATTTTTAAAGACACTCAATTCAATAAATATTAGGTTTTAAAATAATAAAGTAGTTCTAAAATTGTTCTAGTTGAAATATAATAATAAATGAATAACATAGCGATAGATTATCTAGAATTAATAACAATATTAATAGTAATACTAGACAAGCAAAATAGCCAAACTATTAATGACAAGATAAATAGAAGAACAAAATTAAAATTTTAATTGGAATTTTTGATTAAAATAATTAAATATCTTAATAATAAACTGAAGCAGATGTAAAAAACTGTGAAACAAAATTAAAATTTTAATGTAAGTTATAATCAGAATAAGTTTGTATTATTATACAAAACAATTGCAGCAATTTATTTGTTTGCCGACAATAGCTGTAGAAAATCATTATTGGAGAACAAGTATGTGATAGCAGTGAACAGTAATTTTATAACATTATAGGCACTATATAAATATATTTGACATGGCAAAATTTACAAATTGTCCAGGCACGTGGAAGTTTTACGGTCTGAACTTCAGCTATGTCTTCAAACTCACTTAATAAGTAGGTTTTTAACATGTTATTTTTAAAAATAAAATACTAACGTTACTATTTAAGTTTAATTTATAACCTAAGTCCTATTAAATAAATAAAAGATTAATACATAATAGATTAAAAAGATTATTACATTATAACTCTTATTCTTAATTAAAGTATAAAGAATAAAAAAGTTTATACTATTATAGTTTTCTTATTAATTAGCTAAAAATAGATATATTCCGGCTTAATAAAATAACTTCCTAATGGTGTAGCTATTATTTAACAATAAGAATAATTAATAAAAGCTTATTTAAAAATTAAATAGCTATGGATTGGCTTTTGGCGCTAATTAGTAAAAATAATTAAGATTTATTTAAAAAAAAAGTTTACTCCGAATTATATTATTTTGACAATACTATATAATTACTTCAAGCTTATTTTTAAGAATGTAGGCTATAATTAGCTATATTTGAGAAGTTTAATCAATTCCAGATATTTGTGCTCTTTTCAGATACTTTCACTATCGAGTGATTCGCGTCAATGGAAAGAGTTTTCACTTGAATTCTAATAAATTGATTCAAGATTTGTATCAATTCTTTGTTGATTTTCAGAAGACTCTGGAAATAATTTTACGAACGAATAAACTTATTTATCAAATCTTTCTCCAAAAAAATTTAATCTCGATTTGATTTTTATGTCATTATATCAATTTTGAAAACACTCCAAAAATAGTTGAAAAGTTGCAAAGTTGCAAACTGTAATATTATAAAATAACTTTGATAAATTCGGAATGCTTAAATTTTATGTATAGCATGTGTACTAATATTTATACAAATTTGGCATAATTATTTTTAATTCTTTTTATATTGCATAGTATTGAGTCTGTGTAAACTATTAATGTTGTAATTACTGTACTTGTACTATACATTAATATTGTAAAAAAAAAAATTTACTGTCTAATTAGTGAAAAACTGAATTAGAAAATATTGATTGTTTTTGACAAAAGCTCAGACTAAACTGAAACATGATATTTTTATGAATTTGCTTTCCATTTTTTGTTGGACTGGAAAAAATAATTTGAAGTAACATAATAACTTAAAGAGCTTATTAAAAATAATGCTTTTCTTAGAATGTAACGTTTTTCAGCAATTCTTGTATTACATGATTTGTGCAATACTTTTAAGAACAGTTCCGATTACTATCTCTTGATAACAATTTATAAATAATTGTTATAGCATTTAAGCATGCTAGCATATATATAAAACATCCTTAACATCTCCTTATCAATTGATATATCAATATTTTAGAAATAGAAGTAAAAGCTGTTTAAAAAATATTTTGTAAACAACTTCTGAAGCAGTACTGAATGAGCATGTGAAGAATTGAAGTGAACACATCAACAAGATCTGTATCTCAAATTATTATTGAATTGGTTTAGCAGTGAGAAATAGTGTTTGAATTCGAGAATCAAGTTTTAATTCGAAATCTAATCTTTTTTCCAACTCTTTTCGATGTAATTAATTCGCAACTCATAGTCGACGCGAACTGTAACTAACGTTACATAACGTCTATGAGTGGCAACAGGTCTGTCAATATATTTACGATATTATGAATTAAAGTTTTTTCTCGAAATACTCCCCAAATGTAACACATAATGCAAATAATAATCCATTCAATGCTTTACTTTAATATATTTATTGTGGAAGCAATTCATGTGTAAAATAATAAATTGGATTTTATTTCTTTTGAATAGTTTTCATAACTTTATTTAAGAATAGATTCACTCGTCTGAGTGGTGCCTATACTTGCGTTAAATTTCACCCAGGTATGGTCAATGCTGCAATAGTATTTACTAGCCTAGCTGCTTTTATTTGCACTTATTACTTAATATTTTTTATTATATGTATGAATTTTTAATATAAATTTGGGTAAAAAAGTATTTTCTCTTATACGGTATATAAATTTGTATTTTATTTTATTAAAATTTTATTACAATTTACTTTAAGCAAAATGAATTAAACTTAAGCTTTTATAATTATGCGTATTTTACTAATCAGTTTGAAACCTACCAGTTTGTACCAAAAGTTTTAAATCTCTTAATAATGCACAGTAAGAATTTGCCGATTTATTTATCAAACCTTTAACTAATATTACAACAGATTAATATTAAAATTTAAGCCTGTTGATTTGAAAAGCATTTTAAAATAAATCTGCAAATGGTTGATACGTAGTTATCGATCACTATCTTGGCAGCTATCTTGACCAATTATTTTAATAAAGTTTAATTTATCCTATATCAAAAATTCGTTTAATAACAAAAATAATTTTTAGTTAGTTTTAATATAGTTTAATAATTTATTATTAATTAAAATTGCAAATTATTAAAATGCATTTCTTTTTTTAAGCAATGCAGCTTTAGCTATGATTTTAATAATGCATAAACAATTAATTTTGATATTAAATACCCTAATGTCTGTTTGATTTAGTATCTTGATGCAATAAATAAGAAATCACATTGATTATTCATGATTATTGAATTATAAGGCCAGTAAAGTTATTTGATTGATGTTTGTTGCTTATCATATTCTATCTGGATAATTTTTAGTCCTAATATACTGCACATTGAAATAAACTATATGAAAAGTAATTAATTAAATAAAAAGAGTTTTGTTTTTAGTCTTACAAATACCTCATAACCTTTGTAATGATTAAACACAAACCACTTCCAACACGAGAATCCAATTCCGTTGTCATTCTTTTTACCCAATCTTTCAAATAGCGATAAAAACTGTTTATTTGACAAAAATATTTTGGTATTAGATATTAAAAAGTTTGCAATAATATACAGTATATTAAAGACAGAGTCGTTTAAACTAACTTTAAAGCCGTTTCGGGCCAAACCAGTGACTGATTGCTTAGTTCCGATACAAACGAACTTATAAGACGCGAATAACTTATATGTCTTCTTGGCCTCGGAGTTGACCGAAGCGGACGACTCGATGAGGATTAGCAAAAGCGTTGACACCGTTATGATTGCCATCAATAGGAGTAACCGAATATTGAAATTGATTTGAACGCTAAACACAACCAAAAACACTAACAGTGCTATTAGGGATGAAGTGGTAAACCATACAATTGCCAAATATTTCGACCAATAGTTATTATCATATTCTAAAATCTCCAAATAGATTAAACTTAATGATCGTATTATTTGCTCCAAATGAATCGATCTTGGCAAATAATTCAATTTTAAAATTAATAACAAATTATTATTAATTTTTCTAATTTTTGACTTTAAATAATGCGTTAAAATGAAAAAGTAAATGATATGAAAGTAGAATACGTTTGCGAAGTATAATATGCCGATTGAGAAGAAGAGGGTATGCGGTAAACCAAACAGTAGTAAATCCATTAGATATACTTTAAAATAGTATGCAAAAAACGAGACCAAAAAGCTGAGTACCAAGACACATTTTGTTAATAGTTCACAGAATATTAGCGCTATTTTCGATATTTTAAGAATATTTTTAATCTCGAGTTCATCGGACAGTCCAACAGAGTTCGGTGTAATAGCGCCGGACATCATATTGAAGACATTGAGGAAAGTGGGGGTTTTGCCGCACAGGTAGTTGTAGTAATTAAGCAACTGTGACAGGGTCACTATTAAAAAGACTAAAATTCCAGCCACATTCACGTGAAAGCGCATATTAACAAAATAGCCGAAATCACCAATGTACAAATAGAATTGCATTGGTTTGTCGGGCGTTAATAGCGAAACAATCATTCGAATGATTAGAATTAATGGTATAATCAATACGAGAAACGGATGAAATAGTATCGACCGCTTTGTACAGCCGTTCGGGTAAAGAGATAATCCGTATCTATAGAAGTGTTTTCCCGCAGAACTGATTTGCAGACTTTGCGGCAATAATATGTTGGCTTTGAATTTGGCAATCTGCATTTGCATTTCCATTTTCCTATCAACAATCTACTTTGAATAAATTTCTATAAAAATGGAATTATAAAAAACAAATTATTTTATTTAGTTCAATTATCCATCTACATTGTACGTTGTAGATTCTACAGAGTACTACCTGAAAACTGTCTTACTAACAAACTATCTAAACTTTATAAACTAAATTTATGCGTTAATAGTCTACTATTAATGTTTTTTCTCTTTAATAGAACTTCATAAAAATTATACGTAAAATACAATATTTATATAAAATTATTGATTAAATTTTTTTATATAATAAAGTTTATTTATAATTAATGCGTACTAATTTTGATAATAAATTACATAGAACATAAATTAAATTAGAATTTATTATTTTTTAAAATTAATTTGTTTGCAAAAAGTTGACACTTTAATAACTCATTAAAAGTCACTGTATAAGAATATTTGTTTATGATTATAAGTTACAATACAAAATCTAACTCTAATAAATTAATACTTTAAAAATAATAATTTTAAAAACAAATATTTACCATTAAAAACAAAACAATAATTTATTACTGTGTTGATTAAACAGTAATCGTTATCATTAATCAAAAATAATTTTTAGTTTAAAAAAAGTCATTAGAAATTTGGTTTTATTTATAATAAGTATAAAACTAAAGATTAGACTTTTTATATATTATTCGTAAATTATATATAAACTTTATAAAATACAATAAAAATTATATAAAATTATCGTTTTCAATTATCGTATACAACATAAAAATAAGTTAATATTAGTTTTAACAAAATAATTTATAACTTATTATTATGCTTGAACTTTTTCCAGATTTGACTCTTCATTGCACATTGTTAGCCATTGGATTGTCTTTTTTGGGATAAATTCTCCCCATCATATATAAATTAATTTTTATTAAAACAATTAATAAATCGAATATAACAAAGTCGAAAATGACAAAGTCGAATATGATAAATCGATACAAAGACTTTGTCATATTAAATTTTGCCATTTTTGACTTTCATTTTCGATATTTATTTTCGACTGTCATATTCGATATTGTCATTTTTGATTTATTAATTGTTTCATTAATAACTTTTAAATGACGGGGAAATTTATAATTATTTTAATTATATATATAAATCTTTGTTATATTTGCAAATGTTCTAATATTTCTATAAATCATTAATATATTTAAATAAATAATATATTGGATTCAAGTTTAACAATTAGTTTACTTTTAATTTATTTAACTATAAGTAAGTTATTTAAATAACATACTGCATAATATAACATAAGTTACAGTATAGTTTACATAACTTACTAATATTACAGTAATAGTTTAGGTAATCTCTAACATTTTAAATATTAAATAATTTTGTAACTTTTAAATAACTTGAACAATAATGCTTAGTTGTTATGTTAAAAAAATTAAACACAAGTTTTAAAAAAATATTAATTTTTACATATTTTTTTTTTAGTTTTAATCACACTTTTGAAATAATGTATTATTAAAACAAACCTTAAACCTTGCACACATTGTTTGATTTGTGCAGTATACATTTCTAATAAAATTAAGTTTATGTTAAAATTGAATCGAAAGTTGAATTAACATTAATAAGTGTGAAATGTGCGGCAAAACGTGCTTTTAATGTCAAATATTTATATCAAAAGAATTATTTGAAAAAATAATAAAATTATTTTCGAAATATTATTTTTTTTTTTTGAAAAGAATTGCCGCAAACTATTGTTATAAGATTTACAATGTTTAGACTTAGATTTTTATACACAGTAGAAATAATATGTTTGGAAAGGCGAGAATAGGCTGAAACTTATTGAAAGAGTTTGTCGTTTTCTTTTGTCAACAAGTTTTGATGACAGATATCACTCGAAAAGCATTTCTTAAAATTAGATTTCAAGCTATAAAATAATTTTCGAAAATAAAAAAGTGTCATTTCAATTTACTCTTTCTATTTATACTGTTCCTAATGTTATTATCAAATTAAATTAAATAATTTATATATTTTAGAACCAAAAGATAAAAATAATAATAATAGCATTATAAACTTTATAAAAACAAAATAACAATATTGTTTTGAATGTTATATATCATATTTAATTAAATTACTTATATAATTAATTGACAAAGTAATTATCTGCAAAACAACAGCTATATTAATTAAGATAATTAGCGAAACTAATAATTTGTATAATAATTAAATTGCAATTTTGGTATCAATGACTGCAAGTCGAGCAACAGATGTGCAGAGATGTGACAATTAATGACAATTTGTTGAAAGAGATGAGCGTTTGAAGCAATACAAGCGATTCGATTGCAATTAAATGATAACAAACAAGACATCTGTGAACTGATGTTGCTTTGCATTACTCGATCTCATGTTTATCTCAAATGTTTTCGTTCCAACTCTTTCCGAATCTAATTGCAAATGTTTTTCTAAAACAGATATTAAATACAAAATTAAAATTAAAATTAAATACTCAGATAAATATAATGATAAAATTTGTGTTAACACTAAAAATGTTTTAATTTAATCCAGAAATATAATGAATACAACGCCAGAAGACATATATGCACTAACATCTGAAGAGCCGAATGCAACCGCATTGGTGGGAATGGGCGCCAATAGTAGCGGTATTTTTATGGAAAACCCGTATGAAATGCTCGACCCGTCGGCTATAAATCCAGGTTTGCGTCGAACTCTCGAATTGAGTGAAAAGCGAAATATTGAATAGAAATGAATATCTAATCAGCATTTGTGCCGATCATCGTCACGCATGCGATCACATTCCTGATCGGAATAACGGGCAATATCCTGGTCATCGCCACCTGGTCGCTGAGGGGCCGCTTCCGCTCGCCGACGGCCGTCTTTCTGGTGAGCCTAGCGGTGGCCGACCTCCTGCTGCTGTTGGTGTTCGTGCCGTTGGAGACGTTGGAGTACTTCGTGATCACCTACGACACGGGCGGCAACATTTGCAAACTCAGCTCTTACGTCGAGATGCTGTCGGGAATGGCCACTGTCCTCAATCTGGTGGCCGTCAGCATCGAGAGGTAACGGCACACCCATTAGCTCTTCGCTAATCACATTAAACGCGTTTTCGCTATTTTCTGCCAAAACTAATGAATACTCAAAACAAATTGTTTGCTTCTATTCTTCAAAACACATTGAACTTCATTGCCGTTTACAGTAATGCAGACCTATTTCACTGCATTCGCAGCACTCGTACGGCTTATTAATCTAAGTGTTGGCCAAACATCCAAACGCACGCCATATGCGCGCTATTCCTAATGACAGTTCTTATCAATTCTTATATCAATTATCTTGATATTCTTCAATCTATCTAACTTTTATGTTATAATGAGTATTCAATTTATTAGCCAATTTAAAATAAAATTCGCTTGATCATTGCTTCTATTTTTTTGCTCTATATATAAATTTTTGGATTTATTTATAAAATGTTTTGAAGAGTTAATAAATATTTGCTTAGAAATGAATTATTCGTATTTCCAATTCTATAGAAAAAGTTATAAAATAAAAACAAAAGTAAATAGAAATGTCGAACAAATTCAATAGTTTTCTCTTTGTTTTACATTTGACTTTTCAATGTGTTTGCAATTGTTTGTAAGAATTCTTTTATTAAATTATTCATTATTTTAAGCAATAGTTGAGTAAATAAACTATTAAATATAAAACATAAATTAACATGCAATTTTATTTAGAGCAATAAAAAATTAATTAAAATTTTTATTAAGCGTGCAATTAATTAAAACTAAAATGATTAATATCTCATTTTTAACTATTATTCTCAAATTAAATATTACTTAAAAATGGCAATAAAAATATGCACGATAAACTTGATGTAGATTTCTCGTAATCGTATACCCGATAAAAGCGCGTTCGTGGTGTACAATGAGCTCAACCCGAAAGGGCCTGATTTTGGTCTGGAGTTTAGCCATTCTGTTGGCCACACCTGTTCTTCTCACTAAAGTAAACAAGTGTTCAGTTGTTTATCGATTCGAAGCATTTAATACTAATCTAACTATAAATTAATTTATGGTTTGTTTGCTGTGAACGCAGAGTATCTATTCGATGACGTATTACAATAACACGACTTCACTGACGGCCTACTACTGCTGGGACTCGGACGACGACCTGGCGTTCTCTGTCGCCGTCTACCAACTGCTGGTCATGTTTGTCCTGCCGGCGCTCTTTATGCTCATTTGCTACTTCCTCGTCATGCAGGAGCTCTGGATTAGCAATAAATCAATTAATTTGATGACACACTCCGAGCCTCTCAAACACGAGTATTGATTTCGCCGTTTGTTTCGCAAACCAGCGCTTAATTATATTCGCATTCAATTTTAAACCGTTTTTCTTTAATTATTTTATTCATACTGTTTTAGATTGATTACATTCTTTTAGAATTAAGCTTTATTTTTAATGAAATTTTCAAATACGGTATGAAATGCTTAAATGTTTCTAATCGTACGTATAGGCCGTCTCGACGTCGAATGGATTGCCTGATCTGTTGGCCATCACTCCATCACCAGAAACACAATTCCGTGAATTCGAGTCCTAATACTCCGCACACAAGCGCTTCGGATATAACGCGAGGTCGCAAACAAGTATGTTTTATCCTCTTTTCTATTGTCTAGATTTCTACTCAGTTTTAAGCATTTAACCTATTTATGCTATATTTTGTTTTAAACTGTACATGCATATTTTTGTAACATTACTTGCGCCAAATTGAACTAAACTTTTAAGCAAACTTTTAATATTAAACTCAAGCCAAGCGTAAACATGTTTAATAAAAACTTAAAATATCAAATATTACATTTATTTTACATAGTCAATATTTGAAAAAAATACTGATCTTTAAATAGATATCCTGATAATAATTTTAAGGAAATTAAAATATATATTTACAAAACATAAAATAATAATGCTTTCATCGAGAATACTGTATAGAGGCATTTTGTTCGACATTTATACTGTATACTTTTGTGCTTCTTTTATTGATTTTAAAATTTATACTGTATCATCTTTTTAAAAATTTTGATTCAGAGAAAATTATTTTTAGATTTAGGGATTTGAGTTGTAAACAATTTTTACTTTATTTCTTAAAATTTCTATAAATACACGTTTTATAATAAAATAGATCTACAGTATTGTACAAAGAAATATGCAATAAAATTGACAAAGTTCCTTATTGCTTAAATTTTAACAAATTCTGCTATAAATATAAATTCGTCATGAGAAAAATACCAAAATCTCGAATTTATTTTATTCACATCATAGAGCAGCCATTCTGAGAATAGTGACATCATGAAAAACAGCATGGTAGAGTTGTGGAATTGGCACAATTTCATACATTGCATTATTTTTTATGCAAACCCTATTGAATAGTATTAGATTTTTAACTACAAATCAAATAAAAACAAATAAATTATTTAGAAATTGGAAACAAATGTATAATTTTTAGGAAATGAGTAAATGAATTGATTTTGTTTTCAATTAACAGATAATTATTGTTTGACTGAATTGTTAAGTGAATTAGTAATTGAATTATGAATTCAATGAAAAGTTTAGCAAAAACTAACAAAATTTGAAGTTAAATATAAACTTTCAAATTTTTATCTAAATATTTTGTATTTAACAACCTTATTTTTCTGGGTTTGATTAGTGGGTTTGATTAAGAATGCCTGTCATAGAGTATAGATCTAGCGTCTCAAAGAACGGCTCCGAGAGCTTTTTATTAAAGTTATTTAATTTTATTAAGTTTATTAGCAAAGACATTAATTAATACAGTATAAAAATTCGAGTAAAAATGATTAAAGTTTATTTGTTAAAATTCATAGGCAAATTCAACACAGTTTTAAATAAGAGTAGAGGATTAATTTATAACTGTTTATTAATAATAATATTAATCCTCTACTCTTATTTAAAACTGTATTGAATTTGCAAATAAATTTTAATAATTACACTTTAATCATTTTTTAACTCATTCCCTCACTCACTCACTCACTCGGAGCCGTTCTTTGAGACGCCAGATATAGATGTTTAATGCAGATAAATATATTATTACTTTTTTAATAAACAAAATTCTATAGAATTTAAATTAACTTAGATTTGTAGGAATTAGGCATGTTACTTTGCAATAAATTTTTAGACCACAAAATACTTTTGTAAATTATTCAAATATATTAATTAATAATATATCAAATAAAGTTGGCACTTGAAAGACAGTAATAATAATTGAATAAAACAAATTGTTATTAAATAATTAAAAATACACTTGAGTGATATAAATAAAAATTATTTATTTAGCATTTAATCTTATAGCATTTATCTTAGCATTTAATTAAATTTAATTATATATCTATTTAAAATAGTTATGCAATTTTTTAATGTTTTAGAATGCTTAATTAAGATTAGATGCTTAATTTTTAATCAAGATTTTTATTTACTCTATTAAATCTCAAAATTGTTATTAAAAGTTTTTCATTTAATAAATAATAATGAATAACTTATAATCATAATAAATAATAAAAATAATATGAATACTCATAATAAGGCTGCAAATTTTCTATTAAAATTCAAATTTAGTTTTTGAAAAGCTAGTTTATTTTAGAATCAAGACTTTATTTGCTTGAAAATTATATTCAAATGCAATGAGATTTGATTTATTTTATTTTGAATTTTGTTATGTATTGATGAATGTATTTTGTGTTATAACTTGGAAGAGGAATATGGTATCCCTACTCTGATCGTACTACATGTATGTAGAAAACTCACTAGAAAATCACCTCAAAAACTTTATTTAAGTAATTAAAGCATTTATTCAACCCCTGAACATAA